>KN495641.1:0-13839 GCA_000787155.1 Scartelaos histophorus
CAAACTGGACGCCCTTCTATGACTCAGGCCCTGAAAGCAGCTCTCAGCTTCAAACAGGTTGGTGACCCCTGTGTTACACCAATTAAGAAAATAACATCTGAGTTATGGAGTAAAGACAGGAGGCCTGTAACAGTGAGAATGGGGTGGACTGGTGATGTCTTAAATACAGGAGAATAAACATTAGTCAAACATGCACAAATCACTCTAAATACGACTTCAATCATGGTTATTATTAAGCTATGAAAAGTCAATTTTTATACAATATACTACTTTTTAGAATTACCTTGAATTGGATCCTGGTCCAACTGTTCCATTGTCATGGGATCTTCTAGTTCTTTGGGGGAGATGACCTAAAAGAGACTTGAAACATGGGCACACGCTCACACATCTGAATGACATGCCTCACATAGGCTGACAGACCTGCTGGCACGTGGGTACTTGGCCTTCATTTAATCGGATTTCTTCCCACAGAGGAGAGTTTCTTGTCCATGCTAATCTCTCAACAATCATCTCTACAACTTTTAGAAGATGTTCAGTCACATCAAGTGTCAAGTCAACTTGCGTGAGTAACACCAGATTTACAACCTGTAGAAATGCATTAAACACTAAATAAACCATACTATCACAACACTATATAATGCTTCATAATATAGAAACACACCTCCCAAAGGCTGTAAGCTTCCAAATTGAAAAGGTGAAGTAATTGTGGGTTGAAATGATGTGGTAGCTTGTTGGTGCATAAGGTGATCTCCACGCAGCACAGCACCAAATTGCGTTGAAATGGAGTGTCCTCTAAGAAACTCTGTATGGGAAATCAAAATAATTCTTCATACGGTGATCGAAAATAGATTTAGATTTGAAGAATACTTTCTGAGAGATACCGCTTGAGACTAGGTTTTCGATCCTTCTCCTGCAGAATTCTCTCCACTATCTTGTAATACCACACTTTGGATTCATAACAACACTTTTGTACTTGCACTGCAAATGTCAACAACAATGTCAGCCATTCAATATCAATGTTTACACTGGATCCATATTATAATGTGTATTTTTTCATTGTAGTTGTACCAATGTTTTTCTCATCAGTTGTGGTGCTTCTATAAGATTCCATAAATTTGATGAGCAGGTGGTTCAGGTTGGACTGAACCGCCTCAGTGGGATCTGTGGGGTAGGCCCTACAAAAAGAAATCACTCATTGCACACGTGTTACGTACATCACATTGAGAGAATACAAATGTTACTCACATGAACATACTGATCAAAGCATCGCTCGGGCCCACCATCTGCCATTCCTCGTGAGGGCAGTTCATGGTGATGCTGTGGCCTCCAGTACTAATGTACACTGATAACACTGGGGACACCTGCACACAAGTCAAACTATGTAACACTGTGCATTCTCCTGTCATAATCTGAGGGACTTATTTTTGTTTATGGTCTTTAGCAAACACGGTTCTGATGTGCTCCTGGTTTAGATCAAATTGGTCAAAAATAGGGACACCTGGGACATTTCTTGTATAAAACTGGGACAAATCACTGGTTTTGGATAGATCTGCTGGGACAGGGGACCCAAGGCTCAGAACTGGAAATGTCCCAGATGTACTAAAAAGTACATCTAGTCACTACCCTGTGCTGCATGTATCTTACAGCTGCCCGTTTCCTCCAGTGTCTCGCTCCTATACACCACAGCTGCCAATCACAACCGATGCAAACATGAGACAATACGTTTCCTGTCTACGGATTGGTCGAGCTCTACTCCATGGGCGGGACTTTAACCGGGAAACTGGGCGGGACTCAAAGTTTCGCGCCAAACTACGATCACGTGACCATAGCTCACGGCACGTAGCCGAGAGGCTAAAACATCGCAACTTTTACCACTTTTACTCAATGTTAGCTAGCAGTTGTCAGATGAGCATTAGAGAAGAACTTTTCAGCGCAATCGTTAATCACTGTAGAGAGGTTAACGTGAGAACACAGCCTGAACAACAATAACTAAACAAAAAAAAAACTCAACAGACAATAAAACACGAGACTACTATGGCAATGAAACAGATGTGAACCCATAGACCGTGGATCTATTAAAAGACTAAAACCATGACTAAAACTCACCGCCAGATGTGAGGAAATTCTGATGTCGTCCTTGGGTCCACTCCACCATCAGCTGTACTGTATCAGCTGTACTGTATCAGCTGTACTGTGTCAGCTGTACTGTAGTACTGCTGTACTGTACTGCTGTCAGAGCACGTCACTGCGTAATAGATGTTTTATTGTGTGGGCGTGCCTCATGACGCCAACTACTCAAGCCTGCCTGTGTTATATTCATCATTTCCTTAGTTATTATAATTATAATGTGTTATAATGTTGTTTCCTCATCAAAAACATACCTGGAGTTGTGTTGTGTTTCATTGACACATGTATAACAAACACACTCACACACCTACACCCCCGTCCCTCCCCCACAGTGCATATTTAAACTGAGTTCCTCTCTCAAAGAGAAAATTGCGCCCTCAACTGGACAATATGAATATGTGCGTGTGTGAATTATGTCTGTATTAAGTCACTTTTTAAAATAACTTATTCACATTATAATTGTGAATTAATTACCTAGCCTATTATTTTAAGTAAAACAAGTTTAACACATTAAAGCTATGAATAAAAAGACAGCCAGATACAAACACATTATGGATAGTCAGAATATGTTTAATAAAAATAATTAAACCTCAATTTCCTCTATAGAACTTCATAGAAAGTAATCCAATAAATTACAAATGACTTTAAGACATGTTTTTTCTGCAACTACATAGAGAATTATTAGACTACACAGACCACAACTTGCAAATATTACAACTGTATAATGTTCAAGGAAACAAATCAGAGAATATCAATGATAATATAATAATACAAGCTTGAGAAAAAAAAATCAGTTCTGATAGTCATGTCAGTGAAAGAATGAACAATAACTGCAAGTAAACTTCCCTGTACAGCAGTAGTAGTGTGTTGAAAATCTGTCCTTGCATATTGGTCTTCAGTTGTGAGTATAACTTCAATACTGCCTCTAGTCAGGTGAGCAATGCATTGTGGACATCCCTATGCAGTGCAGAACAGATGAAAACAAAAGCTAAGGAGGAAGTGAACGTCCAATTTAACTTCCACTAATTAGAAGTCTTACAGAGGCACAGCACAATCAGAATTTCAGCATGTTACTTCAGGGCACCAAAAAGAAGAAAGTGATTCCTTTTGCCGTGGTTAGGCTTGTTTGCATAAGGGCACTACATGTTTTAGTAATGTGGAGATGCAGATGCAACATCATGTGACAACTGTGGCCCATACATAGAAAAATAAGCTTGTCATATAAAAACACAATCCCAACACAAGGGCCATAGAACAGGCATAAAATAAGCAACTTTAGAGATCAGATCAGTGCTAAGAGTGCATGGTTTGTGAAGCACTGCAAAACACTGGATATAATGCTACAGCAATACCTAAGGAATACAGCTTTGACACCAAAGGGTCCACCTGCCTGATTTTAGAAATGATCACTATTGTACTTATCTAACAGTCTACTGTTTAACAGCAGTCCTAGAGCACAAATGTGGAAAGAAACATTACAAAAAGGTACTTCTGGTCTCAGTGAATTCCAGTGTAAAGTTCCTGGGTACAGTTCAGTGATTGTAAAAAATGTGTATGGACACATAATCTGTTGAATTACAGCGTGAGGTACAGGATAAGGGCACTTCTACATCTAACGCAAGCTTCATTCATCAACGGAAGCAAGTCAAAGACGACAAGCTACGCACTTGTTCTCATCACATAGCTGCTAACCATTTCAGTGTTTTGTGGGTCTGGCACTGTATTCACTTCAATACACATAGATTTTGTGTGTTAACAACATCCTCTGCCAGAATGTAAGTTACATGTGCTTGTACCATGTATTGTCTGTAAGACTTATTGAACAGGTGGTAAAGTGACCTAAAATCTTATCTGAATGAATATTTAATCTGTGTTGAATCCTATTTAAAAAAAAACAAAAACAAAAAAAAAACAAAAAAAAAACACATTTTCAAGGCCCCCTCCTTTTTAACAGGAGTATCTTAACAACATTCGAACTGGAAAGTATGGAAGCAGTAGAAACCAGAAGAGAGGCACAGGCCAGCCACACAGTACTACACTGTGGAAGCTCTCAGTCTTAAACACAAACACATATTCCAGCAGGAAAAAGAACTATGTACATACTATAAATACCACACACATGCACATTTTGCACAGTGAAGCCAATCCGTTTAGTAGTTGAGGTAAGATGCAGTCAAATACACCAGGGTTGTAATATTATCTGTGTTGTCCTGAAACAGTTTCTGATTACAGAGACCATAATACCCAATAGGGATTTCACAGCATCCCAGGGCAGTTTGGCACAGTATTAAGGTTGTGTTTTGTCCCCAAAGACTCCAGAGGATTATTATACTCAGGCAATGCCAGAGTCAGATGAGGTGCAAGTGTACTGTGGGAAGCTAAAGTGCGTCTTGGACTGACATGTTTGTCAAATGCAAATGCATCTTATCAGAAAATGCATTACAACATAAGACTTGTTGAAACATTTTAGCTTATGTCCTTTAGAGATAAAATTATATTTATTTAATTTGAATCAACAGAGTGGATGTGATCTGATCTTATTATGAAAGAAGTTGGGCTGTTCGTTGTGCACTATGATGGAAATGGCAGACAGAAAATCTACAGCTTCAGTGACATTCATTAGCTGCCCAAGTTATTGCTGGCATATCCAACATATGATCTGCAAAGCAAACTGTCAACAAAGTCCTGGATATTTACATGACAACTGAGTGACAACTGCCCAGTCCCAACAATCAAAATATATTAAGAGTACAGCTCAGTTCAATGAGCATGTTTATGAAGTCTGACTTTTTAATACAATTAAATCTCAACATAATTACATTAATGCCTATTTGTTGCCTTTGTACATAATTGTAATCCACATTCAGAGTTCAAAATCTTCTGAAGTGTGACATGCATGTCTCATAACAGAACTGTACCTTTAACACTGAAATCAAATTTCAGTGTTATTTTTAACATTTTTGTTTTCATACAACTTTTAGTTAGTGTATATTTACATGTAGAGAAATCGAAACTTAAGTGCTGGAAAATCAATTTCAGTGAATATATGATACATTTTAGGCAATACATAAATAAAAGTCAAATAGTATTCATAGTTCAGTCTTCATCACTGGAGTCAGAGTCATCTGATGAGGAAGAGCTCCCGGATGCTGATGACGATGATGAAGCTTTGTCGGAACCTTCCGGACCACTGTTGTCTTTTTGTTCTGCCGACTCCTCCTCATCTTCTTCCTGTGTCTCTTCACTTACTCTACTGTCTCCTTCTTCCACTTTGTCTTTGAAGGCTGCTGGCTGTTTGGGGTCCTGTGATGCCACTGATGCCGGTGTGGGGACAGGCTCATTGTTAGCGCTCTGTGGCTGTGTGGCTGACACAGGAAGGTTAAGGCCTGGAGTAAGAATCATCCCTGGATAAATCATACTGGACAGTAGCAAAGGGTTAAGGGACAGCGAGTTGGGTGAGCCCGGGGATGTTGTATTGGAGTTGGAAGGTGATGTGTTGGAGGCCTCTGTCCTTTCTGCTTTATTGTCCACTTTAGAGTCTGGCTGATCCAGGCCAGAGCTCACATTTCCCTTACCTTGTCCCTCAGCACCTGCAGCTCCCTCCTTACCCAGCAGTCCACCAACACTCAGTAGATTAGGTAAGCCCGACACGCCAGAGAGCATCATGGGAAACATGGCTGCTAAATTGTTGGCTGCCATGTTGCTAGCGTCAGATGGAAGCCCCATTAGGCCTGCAGTGAGCTGCAGAGACTGCAGGCTCTGCAGGTTCTGCTGAAAGGCCTGAAGGCTGCTCAGGTCCACTCCCTGCAGCAGGCCATTAGTTAACAAAGGGCTCAGCCCCAGCGAGGAAGCTGTTGGCTTTGGGGCTGCTGCTGCTGCTCTCGCCAAAGGATTTTTGGGTCGCCTTCCTCGACGACTTACTTCTTCAGGAACAATGGGCCCAGTAAGGATCCTGTCAAACATGCTCTCAGGAAGATAACCCTGGAGATGACATCATGACAAATTAACAATTAACTAGAATTCTCATCCATGCAATCAAAATATATATTCTGAATCCACCCACTGATTGTTTGACAACATCTGCCCATTCTGGTGGGACTCCGTACTCAGGGTTCTCTTGTAGGAACCGACACAAATCCTTAAGAGGAGGAGCAAATGCTCCACCAATCTGCAGAACAAGAAAAATGTAACCAAAGTATACAGTATATTTATTATGGAGGAAAAAAACCAGAGCTTTGTAAAATGTTTTAACGAAAATGAACAACCTTTCGTGCATTTCTTCGGTTGATTATCTGAACACGTTCTTCTCCAGTCAAACTATTTACGTCAATCTTGTTAGGGTTTCGACAGCGATGTCTCTTTTGTTTGGGGCGCCCATCCTGGAAATGGAACTGCAACTGCATTTTGTTAACCGCCTAAAGACAGAACAATTTTAGACAATGTTGTTGTCTTTTTAAGCATACTAATTCAAAACTTACCGGGATAAAAGCTCCAGTATCAGCCACAAATCCTGGGTGTTCCTTCAGCCACTGCTCCAAGTCCCTTCTCCTGGGAGCATCATCACCTGCAAGCCTGGTGCCATCTTTGAGGTTAATGACTGGAACTCTGCTCTCAGAGTCAGCAGAGCTTTGGCTGTAGCCAGGCAAAGGTGCAGCTGATAGACCCACCTGGCCTATTCCTCCCCATCCGGGGGGCACCTAAAATAAATAATACAATAATAAGAGACACAGGCAGTAAACTTCTGCTGGAGCAGAAGTTAAACAGCCAACCTTCACATGCTACAGTGAATGTACAAAAAATGCTTACATTGTCCCAATGTAATGCAGTACAGTGTAATAGATGTATTTATATGAATGCAAAAATAATATTTAGGATTTAATAATTAAATATTAATACTCTTTTCACCATTTTAAAGTGAGATTTTTTCTGTAAAGAATACCTGATCAAGAACTGGAGTTGCTTTGTTTCTGTTCATGAAAAGCAGGTCCATTCCCTCCACATTTTTCCTTCTTCCTCTGCGTTTTTTAACCATTGGCTGGCCCTCCACAGTTCCATTCATTCTCATATGACCAGGGACACTTGGGGACACTACAAATAAAAGCAAAGTTACCACTTTGGATGACCCTCTAGATTAGTGCTATCAATGTGAAATCACATACAACAAACAACAACATACCATTCTGATAGCTGTACTGTGGTTTGCTGATGTCAGTCAGACCTGTGTCTGAGGCATTCTGCAGCTCCTGAAGTCGAGCTAAATACTGCTGCTGGGCCTGGGGCCCCTCCTCAGAATCTAGGGGCCTTTTCACAGGAAGCCCCTGTTTCTGAAAGGTCAGCTTCAATCCTCCCTCCTGCTGCATAGAAAAAACATAATGAGTTTGATGAAAGAAATATAGAATAGTTTCATTTTCAGCAAAAAGCATTATGTTTGCTAATTTGAACATAGAATTAAACCATAGGTGTGAAGCCAAATAACAGCATCCACAAACAAACCCAGTGTTAAATCCAGACACCAATGACATTTTTGGTCTAAAAACATTTTACATGAATTTGTTTATATTTTCATGACCATGTCATTTGTGCTCATGATTAAAGTGGAATAGATAAGATGGCAGCTTATACATGGATCTCTCCCCTGACAGCCATTTGGCAGCATTAGCCCAAGAACAAAAAGAGGAAAACAAAGCAACATGCTGATTGCCATTCACGACAGCAGGTAGTATGGTCCTAGGATCAGGACATAGAGGCAGAAGGGAGAGGACGACAATAAAGAAATCAACATACATTGTTGAGTTTTACTGAGAACTCCTTGTTTTCTGCAACATGCTTGGTCACCTTTGACCCTTGTGGAGAGGCTGAGGGATCCTCAGATGGACTGCTCGCAGTTTCCATTAGCTTTGTGGTGTAGAAAGAGGCAACAGAACTTCCAGGCTCATAGACTCGGCGAATTCCAGGCCACTTTCCCTTGAGCACAGCCTGACAGACACTGTCCAGTCGGTTGATAATCACACGGTCCTAAGCATTATGAACATAAACACATTTATTGAACAAAAGTCATAAATACATCAACATTATGTTTATACACAACATCACCAGATATATACTGCCCAAAAGAATAAAAGGAACAAACTAATTTAAATCTGTTGATAATGGCTTACAACTCAGACAGTAACAATTAATGAAGTTCCTTTGAATCCAATGAACAGTATATTTTAGCAACTTTAAATTACTGTGCAGTTCACCTTGGGCCAGTAGGATACAGCAAGCATGTACCCCCCTCCTTGAAATGGGTGGGAGTGGCTGCCATTAGCAACAGTGGCATCCTGTGTATCGTCCTGGGTCATGCTCAATGATGCCACACTATCCTCGTCAAACCCCTTGACAATTGTTGCTGCAGGAACTACATGAGAAAAAAACAACAGATAAATCAAATAAACTGTAGCAAAAAAGTGAAGGCACCAATTGGTTGGGTTACAATGTTTTACCTTTCTTTTTAACATCTTCGTCACTATCACTGTCATCAGAGGAGGAGGAAGAAGATGAAGAAGAGGAGGAAGAACCTGAAGAGCAAGATGAAGAAGAGGAGGAGGAGCTGGAGCCTGAGGATGTAGAGGAGGATGAAGAGGAAGACGAGGAGTGGGAAGATGCACTTGAGGAAGATCCATCAGAATCAGAGTCTGAGTCCCGCCGGGCCTCCTTGCGGCTCCTCTTGCTGGACTTCTTGGATTTTTTCTCTGAAGAATTTGGAGTGAGGGGTTTGGTTCTGGCAGCTACCATCTGCCTCTCACTGTCCCCCATCTCTGACTCGAGCTTCACTGCCTGACCTGTGGCTGTAGCGGGCGCATGGTTTGTAGTCCAGCTCTGAGCTTGCTTCTCACAGTTTTCTTCCCCCTCAGAGGCAGGTTCCTGTTTAGGTTCCACTTTGGTCACTCCCCCTATGGGCTCAGTCTGTTGAGACGAGGCCACTGGAGAGCTGGTTGATGCTGAGCTGGAGGCCATGAGGTGAGGCTGAGGTTGTGTGGATGTGAGAGAAGGCTGCTGTGCTTTACTCTGGCTGTAACTGCGCTGTGCTACCATGAAGCTGAGTTCTGGGTCTCTCAGGATGTGGTAGTCTGTACGACTGACCCCGTGCTTGGCAGCTCCAATCAGCAAGTCCCGGTCATGGGTCCCAGGCTTCCACCAGACAGGCAGGTCAGAGCTCACCTGGCACAGTGACAGGCGCTCATACAGTAATGGATGACGAAGAACCTGCTCCCTGACCTGCCGCAGCAGCTCTACTCGGTATAGGGTACGAGATGCCCGCTCCTCTGTGATTGGCTGTATGATCAGGGACGGGTCCACAGCAGAGTCTGAAACCAATGCCAAATAGTAAATGATCACTTATGTGTATCTATTTATTTATGACAACTACAATACATTATGCTACTTTTCTTTCATAAAAATGTACACCACCAACTCAACACAAACAGGATTTAGTTGTGAATAATATGGTTTCTAACCTCCTTCCTTTGGTGGGAGACGGCACACTCTCCTGCACATTGCAGAGAAAGCACACAAGTATTTTTGCAAACTCTCATCAGTTTTCTTGTGCAATCGAGCCATAGCTCTAAACTTGGTCCAGTCAAAGCGTCCAATGGTAGGATCAAAAACAACACCAAAAGTGGAGACAACACGATAGAAGTCTGCTTCTTCACGTCTTGTCCATCTGAGGAAAAAAAAAGTAAAATGTTTGGAAATTTGAACACATTTTTAACAAATTTTAAAGAGAAATTCTGACCTTTGCTGACGCTCAATCTTGGCAGCCATCTTGGGATTGAGTGTTTGAGTGAGCGAGGGTGGCAGTGGGCAGAGAGCTGTGGGCAGCATCAGTGTGGGTTGAGCCTGAGACTGGGTCTGGTGGATGTGGAGGATTTGCCGACTTTTGGTGAAACGCTGAGAAGCTGTGATGAGGCGTCTCAGTCTGGCTGTGAGCGCAGAGGCTGAGGGCCAATACACACTGCTACCCTCTGTCATTGGAGCCGCATCTGAGGTAATGATAATGTAAATTGGTCACTGTACATTTTAATGTTTGAATTTCATGCAATAGTCTTTCTCCCTCTGACTGATATACATCAGTGTACAAACTTGCCTCCAGGATTTTCAGCAACAACTAGGTCTCCAGGTGAGGCTGCATCATCCTACATACAAATACAGAATTAAGATTAGTTTGAAACAAAAAAAGACCAGAAAAACAACAGTGCTACTCAGGTTCACCTCCATTTCATCTTTCACCAAAGTAGGAGCTGGCTTGTATTCTGGATCATCCACATCGCTATGCATAACAATAAAAAAATCTTTTAGGTGACAAGCTGGGAGTAAAAATATGAATCACATGCATCACATGCACTTAGACATATTTCTTATATTAAAAAAAACACCTCACCCATCCATAAAATCATTGCCCCTTTGTTCAGCAGCAATTGCTTTCTCATCTGGTCGCCCAACACGTTCTAGAAAGCAGAGTGTGGGGTCTGCGCGTATAGTGTTGTACTTTTCATACCCTGTAATTGTGGAAAAAATGTTGATAAAACAATAAATACTGACTCCACATTAACAAACCAACAACCAAAAACTCAAACCATGTTTGAAGACCCCCAGCAGCAGGCACTTGTCAGAGATGGGGTCCCACCACAGAGCTGGAAGCTCTGAATTGTCTGGCTCTGGCACCCAGATTTTGATCTCACTGTAGAAGACAATGAATTCAACAGGCAAGAATGAGAAATCCCGGCTGCCCCACACAATTATTCCTAACATGCCATATTTCACCAGCAGGTGGAGCCCTATTATTTTGAGTTGCTAAAATGATTCACCTTGTTAATTTGATCTGACAATTGCAAATATACATTTTTGGCATTTTTGGTAATGTTACAACTATTTTTAGGTTAAAAAATGTATATATTGTTTTCAAATTATATATACTGATTTCAAACTATACATTTACATATGACTCTTTATATAAAAAAATAGTACTGTGGTTCACTGTACACAGAAAAAGAGAAGGTGAAAGAGGTCAAAGTTCATCTTACCTTGCGTCAGCGCCGTCTAATACCTTTTGGGCTTGGCTTCCTATCACCTCTTGTTTCAGGTAGTAAAGCATTCTGACCCTGAGCAGCACCCTGCACAGAGAAAAGCTGGCAGTCACAACAATGCCCCAGGCCGCACAGACAAATGCTGAGTGAGCAGAACACACACAATCCAACACATTGCAACGTAGGATGTGAACATGACAGATCAGTGCAGCCATTTTATAGACAGATTTTGGTGTGATCCAAGAGACTAATTCCTAAAACACAAGATACAACATAGAAAGCACGAAAGCTGAAAACTAGAGACTGTCATGGTGGAGACAGGCTGACTCACTGGAGAGACTTGCGCTCTGTGACGCATGATCTCACAGACAGACCAGACCAGAGTGGTAGGAAGCATGGAGGGCCTCTGTGTAAGCCTGTCACAATGCCTTTTACGCTCTCGCATTTGTCTTAATGCAATAAAGCATCCGTGTAATCATTTTGCAAAAACATAATGCGGTCTTGGAGTCTAGTATGTAATTTCTGTTGTAGTGCAAGGCAAAGCTCCAGTTTTAGCTTCAACGAATTGAAGCTTGTTTGTTGGAAAACATTAAATACATTTTACAAATACTTTAGATATACGATTCACAAATTAAATTAATGTTGACTTAATTTTCATTAAAGCTCACTAACTGTTATTTGCAGATATAGATATAGATATAACTGACAATGGTGACAAAATATAAGTGAAAATGAAATGACTTTGGCCCACACCCAAATGTAACTAGAGCCTTCCAAGACCAGCAGAGCCACTGGGCAAACCTTAAAGCCCTCACATAGCTTACAACAGGTCCACTATCACAGAAAGTGTGTTCGGCAGGTTTTTGCAGTTTTAGATTATACAAGTGTTTGTAGTGTCTGGTAAACCCATGCTGACCGTATTTATATTCATGCTTAATAAAACAATACAATAACCAAAAGGCATTGTTACAACATAGTACTTGACTAAATTAATCCAGGAGTTCCTATAGTAACAAAGGTTTCAAATGTAATCAAATGTAATGAGGAAGATGGTTTACCTCTCATCCAAGAGCATGAATTGATAAGGGCTCTTGGATCAGGTGAAACTGTACTAATATAATAGCGGGTAATTGGGTGCACTGCTTTCTCTTGGTAACATTCCTCAACTTCATGGTGAAAAGCACAAGTCAGCATATTCTAAACACTGTTCTCCATTGCCCAGTGTGTCACATATCAGACATTCTCTGGCTTCAGCAATACTAGACAAGGAAACAATAGTGAAAATTCTATGGCAGGCATTGAGGCCTGCAGTGCTTTACAGCCTACTCAAAGCTGAAGCTCTCAGCAAACAGATTGTGGTAATTCCAATACAGAATTAGTATGTGTCAGTACTGTATGACTTTGCTCTATGGCTTTTCCTCTAATACATATATTCATAAGTCATTTGTCATAAAAAGGTGTGGTGTTTTGAAGTGCATATAAAAAGATGGAGGAGAGACTTACTTGTTGCAGTGGTGTTTGAGGTGCTTTTTGTAGCCATCATCTTGAAGCATGTACTCTGGATTGTGTTTCCTTAGCCACTCCGCCTTGTGTATGTCAAACGAACTTGATTGTGTTTTCATTTTTTTGCCCTTTCTGCCCCTCGGAACAGGAGCTGACAGACCTTACATGACAAAGAATTCCAAATGTAAGGTATAAGACAATACCATGTAATTGACATTTTAGTGATGTTTTGTTTTTTATCATCTTGTCAAACTTTTACAAGTTGTCAAACTTGCAAAAATGTAATATAAAATTTTGTATGCTTTTTAAGCACATTGTTTTTATGGTTCTCACCTAAATGATTCTGCAGTTCCTTGGTTTGTCCATCTTCAGTAGGAGCAATTAGATCCCACATGAAGCCTTTGATCCTGTCATCTCCGCGGTAGTGAACCAGGCAATAGGCTAATAAGGCTCTACAAATAGTTTCTACATCCCTCTCAGTCAACTGTTTCTTAAAGCGACCATGGTTCAGAATGTCCTTCCATCTGCCCCACCTGTTAACAATACAGAGTCTTAGACTGCCAAAGACAATTAAGATTAAGACACTGTATCCATTAGAATGAATTATACCCATAAACAAGTAGGTTCTTCTCGACCCTGAAGCACTCCGTGCGACCATAGCTGTTGAGGCGGTCATAGGCTCTGCGTAGCTTAGGTTTGGTTTCATCGCTGTCGCTGTCACCCTCAGAAAGCTCTGCTAATTCATCCTTGGTAGCACTAAATGGCCTAGTCTGCTTTCTCACGCGAGGTGTGTCTATGACTAAACTGTTCTGTGAAGACAAAACAACAAAAATGTCCATATGTAAATGTTCCACAAGTTATATGTTTGCTGGGAGAGTTGTATTTAAAGTTTTGTTTGTTTGATTTTTAATAAAAAAAGGAAAATGAACATACCCTCCCATTGACCATTTCCATATCAATATCTGCCTTTTGGGCCCACTTGTCCCAGAAGTTTGGATCATCTAGAGAAATGTCTGTGCGGTTTCCAGATGCAACAAAACTGGCCTGAAAAATCATATAATACAATTATAAATATATTCAATACAATTAAACATATAAAAATGTATTGTTATTCTCTCTCTCTCTCTCTCTCTCTCTCTCT
>KN495643.1:0-18561 GCA_000787155.1 Scartelaos histophorus
AAAGGAAATGACTTGAACACAGTAGCTAAGCTTACATTTTACAATATAATAATATAAATGATTACAAAGAGCAATAAATATAAATAAATAAATGGTAATACTAATGGTAATGGTAATACTTCTAATAGATGGTAATTCCAAACAAATAAAGTTGCAAAAATAACTAAAGGCGTGTGTCAAATGAGGTACGGTTATACAGATATTTATATGTGCAAGTAGGATAAATTATAGTATATCTTCAATTTATCTAAACTAGGTACATGCTAGGTGCAATCCACCAGTTTGTGTTTGTTTAATAACTACAGCTGTGTGTGCCCTTGTGTGCCCCTTGTTTTTCAGAGAGCCATTACTGAGTGCAGCCGAAAACTTTACCGTCTACATCAAAAATTTCATCCGGTTTCCAAAGTTTGATTTCTCTAAGTAAGTGGTTTTGCTGCTGAGCACTTGTGGTTTCAAGGGGCCAAGATCACAGAGTGAACCTGGGAATATACGCTTTGACGGCTGCTGTAAATAGCTGTAAGGGTGCAAAGCGGGCTATATTTACCAACCTATGCATTGCAATGGTGAGACAGTGAAATTGTCATTTGAGACGTCCTTGACTGAGAGCCTTGCCCTGGACAGGTGTGAGATCAGATGGGAACTGCACTATACTCTGTCCAGAAAGCACTTTGCTGTCACAAGATAAACACATTTATCAGTCATAAATAGTCAGGATAGTCAGGATCCTATTAGAATTACAGAGCTTTATGTCATGTGTTTCTTCCTATTCAGTGTGACGTGGTGCTTAATGGAGATTAATATGTAATGTGTAAGGGCAATACAAGGGTCAGTTTACATGGGAACAAAATACTCTCGCACCAGCCTACAAACAGGCATGGGTTTGATGCAAAGCAAGGCCGCAGAGCACAGATTGATTTACATAGCATGCACTTCCCAGTACAGCACAAGTCTCTTTGTTAAATGGGGAAATTGCTGGTACAACAACAATAAATAGATTAGGTTAAGTCATGGCAATTCGGCATGTTATAAACTGTAGATTTTCACAGCTCTATTTTAATTTTAAGTCAAGTGTCAGAATTTCACCAAGGCCATGTTGTGGGGCAATGACTGCTTCCACTATCTGAGCTACAGTTTGCATTTGTTAACAAAATGGACTTTATTAATACTTGTTTTGATATGAATATTATTTACACTGTAGCTACTATGACACACTGACCTCATTAAATACAGTCTTATGAGTTAGTTTTTCAGTTGTGGTTTAATAAAAAGCATATTTGTTTGATAAAAAGTTGTACGGTTTATTCAGTATAGCCTGGTGTTGAATATTATGCTAACAGTGTTATATGAGACGATGGTTAATGAAGTTCAAATTGTTTAGATCAAATGTGCTGGAAACTGCAGCAGCCAGTTACCTAAAAAATTGCACCTATGACAGTGAGGCTCATCCATATTGTCCAATCTTTCGTCTGGGAAATCTGGTCAGTTGGACGGGCAATGACTTCCAGGAAATGGCTGTAAAGGTAATTATATAAACTTTTACTTACTGATAAAATAAGCTGTTTTAAGTCCTAACACATGTTGTTGCTCTGTCAGGGTGGCTCTGTGGGGATTCTGATTGAGTGGAAGTGTGATCTGGACAAGGACTATTCACTGTGTAACCCACAGTACAGCTTCACCCGCCTCGACATCAATATTAACAATTCAGTCACATCAGGATACAACTTCAGGTCTGACACGACAGGAAATGTAACATTCATTGCCTGTTGTATTGGTCTGTAAAGCAGACACTATCTCTCTGTAGATATGCCAGGTATTTCAAAGATCCAAATGGTGAATCTTTTCGCACTTTGTACAAAGTGTATGGGATTCGTTTTGATATTATGGTCAATGGCCAAGTGAGTAGCACATTTCCTTGAACAACTCTTTGACTGTTTTTAGTTCATTGATATTTTTTATTTTTCTAGGCAGGAAAGTTTAGCATTGTCCCCACAATAATTGCTATTGGCTCAGGTGTTGCTCTTGTAGGCGCTGTGAGTAAATTCTCTGAATTGTTTCGGTCAATATAATTGAATTTGTTATTTGGAGGAATAGCCATGTAATGGTATGTTTGTTTCTTTCAGGGGGCCTTTGCTTGTGACATGATACTACTCTATATGATGAACACCAGCTCTTTTTACAGAGAAAGGAAGTTTGAAATCATCAATTTTAAGTAAGATCAAATTGTATAAATTACCTTTTTTGTCAGATGTTACCATTGTGCTATTATCATACCATTATTATTTTTTATTATTTTTGCTTATTTTTGCTTTGTCAAAGGAAAGAACGTCAGAAACCCAAAGATGGGAAGGACAGCAAGGATGAAAAAGATTCAAAGCCACACTCACACCGTGAGCGAAGATCTAAAAAGTCTTCAGTGGAGAAAGAGACATCCAATTCCATCACACGACAAGATGAGACTGAAGCAGCAGCACCAGAGAGCCAGAGTTCGTCTGTGGAGAGGCGAGGGCCCACTATTCCTCGCAACACTGGACAGAGATACTCAGCTCTACTGTCACCAGGACCAGACCAGAAGCATCATGTCAGCTTCTCTCCACGTTTTTGACTGTGTTTAAAGCACTGGTTCATTAGTAACTTACCGATGGTGCCATAGCCAAACTAACAGACACCATCCCTAATGCCATGTCAGTTCTCTGATTGGCACAGGGGGCGCTGCACTGCTGTGGGGACGAATCCTATTGTACAGAACAGCTTTGTCTGTTAGTGGCATTAATGACAAATCAGCTCTTTATCTTCAGAGCCAGAGGTCAACATTGTGATGCTGCATTCATACTTCGAAACTCTGATACAGGGTAATCATCTTGCTTCCTAAAATTAGACTGGCCACAAGATCTGCTGAGAAAAGATATGTGCAAATACAAAATTAACAAACATTTACAGATAACAATTAGATCATATCTAATGTTTCATTTGAAAGATATGTAGAACGCTAATTGTTGTGATAGAATAGATCATGAGCAAATTGTTGTTCCTTGCAGGTGATTTAGTGATAGGTAAATTACCCAACTTTTGTTAAAGCCTCTTTTTCCAAGCCAGAGGTAGGGTCTTCAGTTTTTGAGAATATGTGAAAGCAGAAAGAGTGACCAAAGAAATCACAAAAAAATGTAATTAATAAGCACTCAAATTTAGCAATTGATTTATACAAATCTACTTGAAATTGTTTCTGAGCATGTTAAACCTAAAAAAAAGTGTACTACTTAGTACCACTGCGAGCTTGCAATGTCTATGTTGAAAAAACAAATGTGACAAGAGCCTTATGGACAAATGTAGTTGTTTAATTTTTTATTTATTTGAATAATCATAATATTTGTAAACTATGCTTCATTGAGAAATTATCTATTACTACAAATGTTATGTGGTTCTTACAGTATTATTTTCCAGACATGTTACTAAATTTATATTAGGACATACATATGACAACTTGTCCCTACATTGACAGGTATAACAAAGCCATATGTTCAACGTCCAAATTGTAAATCTAAATTAACAACTGGGATACTTACTACCAAGAACAGAAGACAGCATTGTGTAAATTTATAGGGTTACATTTGTGTTAGCTACTCTAATATACATGCACCATTCCATAAAGGAAAGTCCAAAACAGGATGTAGGTAAAGAGCCCTCCAACGAGGCCCCCAGTGAAGAGCAACCGCCGTGACTTGAAGCATTTGTTCCATCTTCGTCCAGCCTTGAGAATGAGCAGCAGAGAAAGGAGAAATGAAGCCAGGAAATAAAAGATGAATCCATAGAGTCCTGTCAGGCCCAGGATGCCCGCTGTGGCTCCGGACAGGGCAGACACAGAGGTCCGGCAGTAGTCCAGAACAGCAGCATTGCCCCTCACTGAGACTTCACTGATGAACTGTGGCCCCTCACGCTTGGCTACCACTCCTGCCATCTTGTCAGGGAATGAATAGTGAATGTTCTGAAATAAGAAAACAAAACCTTTTAACTGAATTCATTATAAATTTACTTTTTCTTGAGTGTGCTTGGGGAACTAAAGCCTATGGTATGTTATTTTGCAGTGAAAATATTTTTAGTTTTTTTCCAGTTTTTAAAAGCAAATGTTTAACCATACTGGGTCAGGTGCAAAGATAGAAATACTCATAACAATGGTTGCTAACAAAGCTTAAAGTAATGCCCAATAGTAGGCAAAGGTTTGGTAAACCACATCAAACCGCAAATATATGCAATATATTGACGTCTGATGGTAATAAATACACTGACATCAAAGAAAAGGACAGTTGATAATAAACCGTTATAGTAAACACTGATGTTTAGGACAAGTAAAAACATTTACGAAACCTATTAAAGGCAAATAAAAGTATTGTGTATTTTTAGGCTACTGAGTTAGCATTGCAACATTCGCTGCTAGCGTGCTAGCTTGTCCGAGACACCATAAATACTTACGGAATATAACAGCAAAAATGCTTGTCGCTTTATCAAATCTACAAAATCATTGTAAACAACCTCTATGAAAAATAAAAGAAGGCGCTGCAGGCTTAATTGTGTCGTTTAGCCTTGGTCATTCATACATTTGATGACACTCTTCTAGATGTCGACCATTCTCGTTCGCAATGCATCATGGGAACATTCAGAGCGCCATGTGGTGCGTTCAATGCACCAAAGAGCGAAGTAAAAATGTCTATTCACAATCTACTACGTGGTGCTGATATGGTTTAGTATTGGAAGCGGGTTACACAGCATCGCTGTTGAAAAGCCACTCTCTCTGCGATTAATCAACAGAATACCTTATAAATTTGAATTTGAATGAATTTGAAATATTATCAAGAGTTAACTTTATGGCGTCAACACAGAAATATAAATTATTTCCTATAGCAATTGAGTGCATCGTCGACTTTGCTCATTTTTACGATGGTGTACAGAAATCGTTGTGAACAGGCATTTTGCAGTTTCATTGGCCGTCATGTCTACGTATATTCTTGGTATAGACTTGGGGACCACCTCTATTAAGGTAGTTTTATTAGACTCTGGCACCAGACTTGTGGTGGAGAGTTATTCCATGCAAACTTCATCTGATATAGCAGACAGCAGCGGCATCAAGGTGAGCTCATGTCCCACACTAAGTAAACATGCACTCCAATATCCCGGTTATGATCAGGTTTTTTGAGTATCCATGTAGACGCAGTATACTGATTTCAGCCAGTATCCCGGTTATGAGAAAGAAGTATTATCCTCTCAATGAGTTTTTCTGATTGTACCCAGGATACTGTGGTCTGATAGACGCAGTATCCTGATGTGTCTAAACTGGAGCTGTACTGAGCATGTGCAAACTAAAGTAACATACAGTAGGAGCAGTAACTTTCCCAAAACTCCAAAACAGAGTATTTTAATCAATATTATTCTATACTATAAACTAAATAAAGCATCTACTGTTTAATACAACCACATTTTAACAACACTCATTAACTAAACTGATGCTGACTCTGATGAGACTGATGACACTCTTGTATTTTTCAGCTGTTTTCTTTTCTGTTGTTAGAAACCTGTTAAAAAGCCTTATGGTTGCAAAGTTGCTGCATGTTTAGCTCCTTCCCACATCTGCCATAGGTATCACAGTGGCCCTAAATATCCAGGATACTCTGGTGGTGCATGTACACAGGGATATGAGTATCCTGGTCTCTCATATCCACAACACTGTCATAACCGGGATACTCATGTGCATGGAAACGCACTCATTGTTGCTTACTTCACTTCATGCACAAATTTAATAATGATGCTGTTAATCTCTGTACAGGCAAAAGAGCAGGATACTGGTCGAATAATAGACACCCTGAACCAGTGCGTCCAAAAACTGCCTGCTGACAAGTTAAAAAATGTCACACACATTGGGCTCTCAGGGCAGATGCACGGGGTTTTGTTTTGGAAAGCTCCAAGTGGTAAGTAGACCTGCGTTAATTTTGATTGTATTATTTAATAGTTTGCGTGCCTTTCGTTTGTTTAACTCCTTAATTCTTATAAAAATGAACTGAGAGTTGAAGAAATGCAAGATCACCTTATGGGCAGTATTACATTATAGTTAGTATTGTTATATATTGCTGTTCACTGGGTTGTTGGCAATTGAATACTGCCCTCTACTGTTTTATAAGCTGTATTGTACTCTACTAAATGTGGATTTCCATCTTGTAGGTTGTGACTGGTCCAGAAGAAACTGCTTCATTGCCAAAGACACAAGTCAGCTGATCACCTGGCAGGACGGGCGCAGTGACAATGATTTTCTTTCCACTCTTCCAAAACCAGATTCACATCTTACTTTGGCCACTGGCTTTGGCTGTGTCACTATTTTCTGGTACCTCAAACATAGGTCATTGACTCAGCTCATCTCCACATAACAAATAAAATGAAATAAATAAAAATAATTGTTTATATTGTTTTTTTGTTTTGTTTTTTTTTCAGACCCAAGTTTCTAGAGGAGTTTACGTCCGCTGGGACCATCCAGGACTATGTAGTGTCCATGTTGTGTGGTTTAGAAAGATGTGTGATGACGCCACAGAATGCAGGCAGCTGGGGTTACTTCAACACCGCAACAAACCAGTGGAACCACAAAATGCATGTGATCTGCTTGTTGAAAAACTATTGGCATTTAGGCGTCTTATTACTGCTGGTTATAATGTTTTGTTATCATGACCATGTGCCTAGTCAAAAACACATGGATCCAAGGCTTAATATTTATGTTTTGGCCACTGTAACAAACCAGTTTTAAAAAGTTACCAGGCTCTTTTCTTGTTAACTGGAACTGAGCACACAATAAGCTCTAATACATGTGAATTTACTGTATATTAAAGAGCCCATATTGCTGTGTTTTCTGATTTATGTTATAAGGAGGAGTCAACTTCTACTGCTGCTAATGAGTATTCCCCCATTAAAGGTCCCATATTACACAAAAAATTGACTGTGAGCAGTGGATTGTAAACTTTAAGCCATGTCAAAATGCTGTTACTTCATCACAAACAGACTTGGAGTTGTGTTTTGTTTCATTCACAAATGTTTAACACATAAACCCTGCATATTTAGGCTGAGTTCTTCTCTCAACAGAAAACTTTCATTAGAATCATTTGGATGATTTCAGACCTGGAACTGCCAGTCTTTTCTGAAATAAAGGTAAAAGGTAATTGGTTTAAAGCTTACAAAAGTCTATTTTGTGCAATAATAGGACCTTTAATAGGGGAATTCTCACAAACTAGTAGATAAGATATAAAATACAGTATTTATTTAATGATTTTATATAAAACATCAGTATTAATTCCATGTTTGTATGTTTAACATTATTGCCTGACTGCTGTTTTTAATACTTCTTGAACTGAATTTTGTCTAACCTTTGTGTGCATGTTGTAGTTTGGAGGCTGCTGGCTTTCCTACACGCCTTCTCCCTCTGTGTGTGCCTTCTGGGGCTTTGGCAGGACATACATGCATGGACTGGCATGGCATTCGCGCTGGGACCCCTGTTGGAGCTGCTCTGGGGGACTTTCAGTGCTCAGTCTACTCCTGCATGAATACAAGCACAGATGCAGGTGAATGAGAGACTGCATTAAGTGCTCAAACATATTATGCTCAATCATTATTATGCCATTACTTTATGTAGTGCACTTTCTTGTTGCTTCCTAATTCTGCATTAGAGCTTCTAATGTACTAATGGGAAACACTACACGAGCAAAGTAAAAACTAAAACTGAACCACAAGATATTTTGTAGTAACACGCTGTATAGAACTGAAAAGTGAAAGATTTTTTATTATTATTCTTTGAGGCCTGCAGAAAGGCTGAGGGTTTGTTTTTAAGACATCATTTTAGCAAACAAAAATATTACAACAAATAACACAAAAATAAATAAAAACAGCTAGAATAAAAAGATAAATTCAGTTGTTACTGCTTTACTAGATTAAGCACTTGAGTATTTCTGCCACTGCTTCTAACACATTTTATCCTACATTTACAGTTCTTAACATCAGTACATCCGCCCAACTGTCCCATGCTATGCCTCTGGGCTTTACACCACCAAGTTCCACCCAATCAAACTCACCCATCTCCTATTTCCCATATTTCGATTCATCGTATCTGGCCGTGGCTGCATCGCTCAATGGAGGGAACATTGTAGCCCTGTTTGTTGACATGCTCATGAAGTGGACGAGTGAACTAGGTAAGATAGAAACTGATGATTTGAGATGGTCATCTTCTTAGAATCAAAAAACAACAATCAAAAATTCACTTATACACTGTGTGAAAAAGAAAATAAAGCTGCAAAAAGCTCAAAAGTACAAAATGTGGAGGTGAACGGGTGAAAAAAAGCCTTTTTTAATGAGGTCTTCGTGAATGTGTGTGTGCACTGCTTCTGAAAATATCACGACAAACAAGAACATTGAAGACCACTTTTTGACAATGGCGCAATAAAAGTAAAGCAGGATAACCCCAGTGAACCCTTTTATTTATTTATTTATTTAAAGTTATTTGTTAACTATTATATTCTTTTTATACTTGGCGATGTTTAACTACAGTATAATTATATAATGAATGGTTATATAATCCAATAGAAACCATCTGTACACCTTTTCTTTGACAGGAGCTGAGATACCCAAGTCCTCCATGTATGAGAAGCTAATTGATTGTGCATTAACTCAAGATACCAGTGATTTGAATGTGCTTCCCACCGTCCTCGGAGAGCGACACGACCCCCTCTGTTTGGGACAGGTGACCCACATCTCTCCCTCCAACCTTTCTCTGGGTCATGTGACACGAGCCCTCTGCCATGGCATCATCAGTAATCTCACCTCCATGATGCCAGTCGATTATCTGCACCAGGCGGGGGTCACCAGGGTAGTGGGCAGTGGCACAGCTCTGGCCCGTAATCAGGTGCTCAGACAGGAAGTGGAGAGGGCCTTTTCACAGATGACCATTGAGTACGGACAGAACGCTGACTCTGCAGTGGGCGTGGCAATGGTGCTCTGTGACAGACTCTGAAAAACTGAAATTACAACATATCGATCAGTATTGATATTATTTGTATTGTTAAAATGCTAGATGGAATGACCGAGATTTAGATAAGATGTGAATGAAACGTAACTTGCATACTTATAGATTAAAACCTTAAATTATGGAAGAAATAGAAGCACACTATGTAACTTTTCTTGTGGTGGGGCTGATATCTGCTTAATTTATTTCTTTGCCTAAAATGTTAAACATTTTTGTGGCCTCAAACTTAACGATCTCCATGGAGGCAAACAGGAGAGACCACATGGCCACATCCACATCCATGGCCACATCCAGTAAGAACACATGCTTGGACATTTGAGCAATAAAAACAGTTCTAAAGTAAAAATACTAGAAAAATACATTTAATAACCTACTAACCCAAGAGAAATCACATTTCCATGGGGGCAAAGAGGTGATGGACCCCCACACCAGAAAAGTTACATAGTGCAACTTTAACTATGTTATAGTTTGAAATGACTGTCAATGAAGGAAAGCTCTACTAATAACAATACAGTTTTATAGCACAGGGGCCCACCTTGTTTTCTTGTGGCTCTACTTCATAACCAGATTCAGTGGCAAAGCTTGTGGGGAATAGAGCGAAGTTGAGATCTGGTGCTTCTTAAAGCTGTATGTATTTTAAACCAAATTATACTATAACTCACATTTCCAAAAACATTATCATCTGAAATAATAATCAAAAAAAGAACTAATGAAGACTTTAAAACGTATGTAGGACTGATATTGTCAACTGCTTATTTATTGATTTAAATTAAAACAAATAAATTGACTATCACATTTGTGTCATCATTCATTTATGTAGTGCTGGTTTATATTCATAAGTTTGAGGTTAATATGTATTATTTTGCTATTTATATTTCGGAGCATATAGGGGAATATTTTAATAATGTTCCTGTGCCAAGTCTTATGCATCTGCTGTGGTGAACATCTGCTGTTTCAAAAGGAAATGAAACATATCTAACAGCACATATCTGTATGGCACAGGGGGGTAGGCAGCAACAATGTGACCACAACTTTCACCACATGATCGAGGCAAGACAAAAGTTTATGTATAACACAGTTTATGCACAAAGAAATTCAAAGTGCTTGAATAAGAAATGCATTGAAATCAGAATGCAAACAAATCAAAAAAGAAATAATCATCATAAAATTAACATTAAGAGAGAAGAGCGCTGGAAAACAGATTAAAGTGAAACCTGCAGAGACAACTGGGCCAATACTGACTGAAAGAAAGAAATACAAAAACTCAAATCACACTAAGGTAAAATTTATTTTTTGCTTCTTATGTTTAGAAACAGTGATATGTTAAACAAAGAAATGAGAGTTAAGTACAAATGTAGTCAAATAACAAGTAGGAGGCTTTCATTATTGCATTTCCTGTCGCTGAAAGACACTGTGGATCCTTTAAAGCACTCAAAGCTCTGTAATGTGCTGTTATTCTCTAGGGCGGGTCACATTATCTCCTCTGCTGCTTCCCTCTTCAGAAGTGTTAGGTTCAACCAGCATCTCAGAGACGCCGCTTTACCGGACTACTGCATATTTATGGCAACTGTCGGAGATTAATACATAAACTGGATTTCTCTTTTGTTGGAGCAAAATCAACCTCGGGTGAGTCTATAAACATTTCTGGCCTCTAAAATTGATACGATCCGTTATATCTAGTATTGTGTTCATGTTTGCGGATACCTCTAGCTCGTTTACTCAGCATAATCTTTAACTGTTGTTTGTAATAGTAACACATGTATTCTGATTTACTGTTAGAACAATGAAACGCGCAGAGATTGTAACAGAGATTGTAAATCAATAGTTATAAATTATAAATCAGGACAAGATGTCACTATGTCCACTTCAGTGACAAAGAGCTGCATGCATCAGACTTTTTTCTGTTTGCTGTGTTGTTAATATTATTATGTCATGAAATACAATTACATCTTACTATGTCTGGGATTTATATTCTGCATTTAAGCTTTATTGAGAAAGACAGACAGTGGTAAGTGAGTCACTGATTTCCCCTTTTAAAAAGAGGAAATGATCCAAAACGAAAAAATATCAAATAATAATGAATCAGTTTAAGTTAATGTTTCCAAGGTAGTTGGTAGTAAATGCTCTTTATGATTTGTGTTACTGCTGCAACATTAGGACTTTCCTGCCTGAAGGCTCTGTGTACTTCTGTCATAGGAATCCTCTTATAAATACACATCTTTGTTTGTCAGCATCTCTGAAAATCACATGTCTGAAAATATGTGCTCTTATCCCCCAGAGATCACTGACCTGTAGTAGACTGAATATGGGACAATCCTGTCAGGGTATTTCATTAGACCCAACAGTATAATTAAGCAACACACTGTGAACGCTATAATTACATATTGTACATAGTATATAGTAGAAACATTGTTGTATTTTATTGTAAATTTAATCTTACAACAAAAAGAGCTGAGTAAAATTAGCAGAAACATCTCCCAAACAAGGGTATAAAGTAATATTTTTGCTTCTCACAACACCTACATAGTTATATATTATTATTATTAGTATTATTATTAGTATTATTATTATTAGTATTATTAAAATTGTTGTTGTTTCCCTTTAGTTCAAGATGAGTAAGACTGGGATGTTTGGCTTCCAGCTGGAGGCAGACGACAGAACAGAGGAGGAGAGGTCCACACAAAGAGCTTTATATAAAGATGGATCAGGCTCCTCCAGAGACCCCCCCAAAGCTCCAATGGACACAGACTACCAGGAGACAATGGAGGCTCACAAACCCCAAATAAGATTCAACCTCAATTTTGACAAGTAAACAAACGCATGTAGCGCTAATGTAATTCTAGGCTTTTTGTGCCTCCCTCAGTCAGAGCTGTGGTTGGACCGTTTGGAGGCTGGGGCTGAACCATTTGGGAAAAATATCGAAGTGCAAATTTTCTAACATTGTGATTAGATTTGTGATTTATGTTTCAATAATAGGTTTTCGTATATTCGAGATTCTGTTCTCGTCAGGAAAATTTGACAAAAAGACTGAAATATTAACTGATAAGCTAAAACAAGCATGTAGGTGTGGTTCAGTTCTAGTCCTCTGTTAGTCCAAGTATAGTCTGGGTTGGGTCTCAATTTTGATGGGGTGATTTTATATGTGTGCGTATACCCTAAGACAGAAAATGTAGTTGTTTGTAGAGGAAATTATAGTATTTAAAACATTTCAGCAGTTTAGATTTGCTTGCAATATATCTTACAATTGGAGGTTACACTTTATTCTTGTAGGGGAATCCGAGGAGTGACCAATAATAGTGATAACAGCGTCCACAATGACAACAGTGACAACAAACAGAGGTTCACCAGAGAGATGCTGTTTGAGGCAGTGGCCAGTGGTGACGTCAGCCGGTTGGACGGGTTGGAGCAGTACCTCCATCAGAATATGAAGAGGCTCTCGGACAGTTTGTGTATGTAAACTCCTCCCTTGTACCGGTAATAGGCCTTAAGTGTGTGTGTGTGTGTGTCTGCATTAGCTGGAGCTTATATTCCACAGATCAATCCTACGGGAAAACATCTCTGATGAAAGCACTACTACACCTCAGGGACGGTAAAAACTTAACCGTGGAGCCTTTAATTGTTATCTCTGAAAAGTTGGGCGACATTGACAAATTTGTGAATGCAGCCTACACAAACAGTTACTATAAAGGTAAGTCATTTAAGAACTATTAGTGTGCAATTTATTTTATCTTGCAAACAGCTCACTAATGTCTGACCTCTGGCAGGCCAAACAGCCCTGCACATTGCCATTGAGAGGAGGAGCCTCTCTTATGTGCAGCTGCTGGTCAGTAAAAAAGCCGATGTCCATGCTAAGGCCTGTGGGAAGTTCTTCCAACCACATGATGGACCCAACTTCTACTTTGGTGAGTGTCCATCATAAGACTGTTGACACATGCTCATGTGACCACAGACTGAGACAGACCGTTTGAGTTACTATGAGGAAAACATTTTTTTGCCAAATATAAACCAGGGAAGTAATACCATGGTGACAAACATCAGGAACAAAAAAAAAAACTAACTAACTAAAAAACAAGACCTTTCTTTTAATGACTACTACTTACTTATAAATAAATACTTTTTACATTGGAAAGTAAGACAATTCATTTATCATTATTTAACAAGAGTAGCATTGCTAAAGTAGCTCCTAAAACACTGAAATTGGTATTTTAGTCTTATTCTTATTTCTTTAATTTATCTTTTTGTCATTATTGATTGAAAACATCTTTATGCTCTTTCTCTGATTTCACCTTTTTTCTCATATTTCATATATTTTCATCTTCGTCTACAATAACAGGGATGCACCGGCCCTGACACTGAAAAATGTGCTGGATCAGATATCAGTTTCCAAATCTTAGTTCAGCTGATATCCTGGTTGGACATGTAATTGATGTAATAAAACTGTTTACTGGGTGTAGTTGGCCCAGAAAACTTTTTTTTAATATACAAAGTAGTTCTGTAGTTACTTGAGGGATAAATAACAGTTACATAACACGTTTGGATCCGTTCTGTCTCATTTTATTATTGTTTAAAGGAAATCAGTGCCATTTTCAGTCTCTCTGCTTATATCGGTTGTTATTGGGTATTGATACTTAAAGTTACAGTATTGAAAAGTCTCTAAAACCACAATACACCAAGTAGTATAGAAATATAACCACAGCTGTGAGTGTTTTGTATAGTTGATGAGTTACTATGGTAAAAATATAGAGAATTTAACACCCAAACTGTGCATATTTAGTCTGTGTTTTAATTGTGTTTTTAAACTCCATACACTTTCACTAAAATCATCTGGATGATTTTCCCCCTGGAATTTGCACAGTTGAACAGCCCAATAATGCTGAATTACTCAAACATGTGTGAATGAAACAAAGAACAACTCCAGGTTTGTTTTTGATGAGATAACAGCACGATTATAACACGATTTAAAGCTCACAGGAGTAAATTTTGTATAATATATGAGCTTTAAAACTCTCATATTGTTTCATCTTTGTCAATCACAGTAGAGACCAATAAATTATAATCCATTGCTTTTCATTCCCAGGTGAACTGCCCCTTTCCCTGGCAGCCTGCACCAACCAGCCCGAGATGGTGGACTTTCTGATGCAGAACGGGGCCGACCCTAAAGAGGTGGACTCTCACGGGAACACGGTGCTGCACGCTCTGGTCACCATCGCCGACTCTGACCCTAAAAAAAACACGGAGTTCATCACCAGCATGTACGACCGCATCCTCAGGAACACTGCCAGCCTGCAGCCCAAACTCAAACTGGAGGATATAGAGAACCACAAAGGGCTCACTCCGTTAAAAATGGCTGCCAAGACGGGAAAGATAGGGGTAAACTGTGTAGTATTTACTAATGACCTCTATTAACCTCCATTCTTCTAATCATCTGTCTACATCTTATCCAATTATATGCACCTTATCTATTGCACAGAATCATGCCCTTTTTCTCTATATGCCTAATCCTTCTCTATGGTATTTGCACATATCGACACCTTCCTAAAATAATCGCATTTTTTCAAGTTTTTCAGGAAACACAAAAAACTTCCCCCCAAAATTGAAATTATGGCATAAATTATGGCAAAAAGTGACTTAGGCGATTATTTTAGGAAGGTGACGATATGTAAAATCAACATTTAGTTATATTTATATTTAGTTATAAGTTATATTTCGATTGACCCTTTGTTCCCCACTTCTCTACACACAATTACAATTATTCAAAAACACTCAAATTACAAACATTTAAACACATTTTGGTCATACGTGTAGGGCTCAAAGACGTCACATAGACATTTAGAACAATCAAGTATATGTATATGTAAAATAATGATCTACATGTATTATAGTTAATAGCTTAATTCAACCTCTTGCCACTTTTAATTTAGTCAAAACCAATTTAACGTTTCAGACTTTATCTCTCAAACACCTTCAAAGTATAATTTGCAGGGTATGTAATCCTAATGAGAAACTGCCTCAGAAATCTTTGCCAGAAGCTTCTATCTGTCTTCCATCTTTCTATCTCTCCATCTCTCTCTCCTCTGTCCCTTTAACCCCACATAACTCCAAACTGCATTATCAATAACGTCGTACTTAGCCTTTAAATGTGTGTTGCAGCTTTTCTCCCACATCCTGAGACGAGAGTTTCATGAACCTCACACCAAACACTTGTCTCGGAAGTTCACCGAGTGGGTTTATGGTCCGGTGACAAGTTCCCTCTACGACCTCAACTCTGTGGACTCCCTGGAAAAGAAGTCGGTGCTGGAAATACTGGTCTATGGCAATGGCATTCCAGTTAGTATCAATATTTAAACATAATCACTATTTGTGCTACCCACTTACTTTAGAGCAGGACAAGTACATATATATGTTAAAGGGCTTGTATTGCATCTGTCATAATCTTTCCTCATCACAAACACCTTTTTGGTTTAATTCGCACATGTTTAACACACAAACCCTGCATATTTTTCTCTCAAACTGAAAACACGCTGTAATAAAGGAAGTGCTCCTCTGTGTTTTTAAACTCCATGCACCTTCACTAGAATCATTTGTATAATTTCAGTCCTGGAGTTGCCAATCTCTACTGAACTAATGGTAATACTATCTGTACCACTTCATGACATCATAAATTGGCACAGAGCATTCTAAGATGCAGACAAACTAATAATTCAGGTTTACTCAAACATGTTTAAATGAAACAAAACACACCTCCAGGTATGTTTCTGATGAGGCAACAACATTATAACATGTCTTAAAGCTGAATATAATCTTCTCATTTCTTTCATACCACATTTTGCACATTATATTATGATTTCTCTTCTTTCTCTGTTCCAAAATGTATTCATTTATTTGGCTCATCTTCTCAGAATCGTCACGAGATGCTGGAGACTGAACCTTTGAATCGCCTGCTTGATGAGAAGTGGAGGAGATTTGCTGGAGGAATATTTTTCTTTAATTTTCTGGTCTATATGCTGTACCTGGTGGTTTTCACCATTGTGGCGTATAATAAGCAAGACGACACGGTAAGAAACAGGATATTGTAACATGGTCATAGTGAGATAAGAATAATTATTTTAATGTCACTATCTCCTCTGCAGCCCCCGTTTCCTTTAAAGAAAACGATTAAAGGATATCTGTATGTTGGAGGCCAGCTGCTCATAGCTCTAGCAAACATATTTTTCTTTGTTACATCAGTAAGTATAAATGTAATGGTATTTTTATTCATGTATTAATGGAAGTACTTACATCTCTTTATTCTGTAGATTTTAGAAATGAAAAGGAAGAGGCCAAAGTTACAAACTTTGCTTATTGACGGATATTATGACATTCTTTTGTAAGTAGTGCGGTATCATTATTATAATTATTTAATGTTTTGAGTTTTATCTGCAATGTTTACTGATATTAATTCATTGTTATGTCAATGTATTTTTAGTCAGTACTGGAATACATTTGTATTTTATAGGAAATTTGACTTCAGCGTTATGGGGAAATATGTTTTGCGTTAACTAAAAAAAATACATCAAAATGAAGTGGCAGTCGTCATTACTGATGCTGTTAGGAGAGCAGCCCTGTTTAGCTCTTGTCGTGTCAGAGTCTCTGCCCACATCTGTAGCAGACGTGTGTGTGGTTTAGTTTCTCCCAGTCCGTGCTCTTCCTGGTGGCTGCGGTGCTGTACGTCGTGGGGAGACAGGAGTATCTGGGCTTTTTGGTGCTGTGTCTGGCTCTGAGTTGGGTCAATCTGCTTTACTACTCCAGAGGAGACAAACACATGGGAGTCTACAGCGTCATGATCCAGAAGGTACCACATTTCCATCTTCACTTATCCAGGATCGGACAATATTTTATCATTGCTTGAGGAATGTGCAAAAATGTGCTTGAAATGTCAAGTATTTCGAAGTTCAAATATTGCAAAAAGGAGAAATGTAACTTTCATAAACGGCTTTAGAATGATCTCAAACTGCATCCAAACTAACCGTATAGATAGATATAGATATAATAAAAATAGATAATAATATAAAGGAAAGTACTACAATTTAATGTTGAAAATTACATCCTATTATCTAAAAAAAATAAAATTGGAATTGGTATTGAGTATCAAGAAAGTGAAATTTTAGTTTGTGACAACACTATGGTGCACTGGATATTCTGTTTTTGTGTATCTTATATGGTCTGTGTTAAAGCGCCCACATTATGCTATACTATATCCATGTTATAATGTTTCCTCATCAAAAAGAAATCTAGAGTTGTATTGTGTTCCATTCACACATGTTTAACATGAAATAGAAAACCCTCTGTCCACCGTGTGATGCCGTGTTACGCTACAGGAAGCTCCTCATTGTGTTTTTAAACTCCAAACCTTTTCTTGAAACATTTGGATGATTTCAGTCCGTGAATTACCCGTCTCTACTGAACTAAAGGTAAAAAAGGAAAAATGATTGCTTCCTGACATCTCAAAGTAGAACAGAGCTTTGGAGATGTAGACAGACAATAATAAATGAAGAAAAGGATTATCAAACATGTGTAAATGAAACAAAACACACCTCCCGGTATGTTTTTGTGGAGTAACCATTTCTAACATGGCTTAAAACTCTAAGTCCAATTTGGGTAATAAAGGACTTTACTATATAGTTATCTCACGGTACATCTTCACTCTGTTTTAACAGATGATTCTCAGTGATATTCTGCGGTTTCTCTTTGTCTATGTTGTCTTTCTCTTTGGGTTTTCTGCAGGTAATCCCTTTCCTATATCACACGCATTGTTTCTTAATATCTGCACATTACTAACACAGCGCCTCTTGTTTCAGCGGTGGTCACCCTCCTCATTGAACCCCCTCCTTCCCCTGTGAAGAACATCACATCATCATCATCATCATCATCATCAAAGGGGCGCTTTATGTACACTCCTCAGCCGCTGGAAGAGGGTTACACCTGCGTGAAACCCACCTTCAGGAACATTTCGTACACAACACTGGAGCTGTTTAAGTTCACTATCGGGATGGGGGACATGGAGTTCACCGAGCATTATCAGTATAAAGAAGTGTTCTACGTTTTACTGATCGGCTACATCATCCTCACCTACATCCTGCTGCTTAACATGCTCATCGCTCTTATGAACCGCACTGTGGAGAAGCTCACAGAGGAGACCACCAGTATTTGGAAGCTGCAGGTCAGTAACTCACAGTACAGTAACTACAGGTTTTTTTTATAGCTCACCCAATGCAATTCCTGACAACTGCATTTAGTTTAACAGTTGCTTCACGCGATTATTCTGATGAATTGTTGTAAAGTTGTTTTCAGTGACACAAAAGGCAGGCAGTATAATAATAACTGGTCCATATTCCATTAGTCCCCTTACAGTTTCATACATTATTCATCCTTTCCCTTCACTCAGCGGTGGAAGCTCTTCTAGCCACAGCTGACCTGAGCTAAACTGCACACCTATGACCAGTGTAGGGCAGTAACTGAAGGCATGTACTGAGAATACGTAT
>JACN01112847.1:0-14488 GCA_000787155.1 Scartelaos histophorus
CTCCCCAAGAAGGGGAGTGGGACATGTTTGAGTTAAACCTGCATTATTCATCCCCAAAGCTCTTTTCCACCTTGAATGTTTTGTTTAGCAGAAATTGGCAATTCCAGGGGTAAAATGACTCAAATGATGAAGGTATATGTAGTTTAAAAACAAAGTGGATCATGTGTATTACCACAAGACATCACAAGGTGGAACAGAGAAGAACCCGAAATATGTAGGATTTGTGTGAATGAAACAAAACTCCAGATATGTTTGCTATAAGGAAACAAAATAGATCAGAAAATATGGATAATATTGCAATATTTGTTCATTTTTTCAAAATGTTTTACTGAGCAGGACTTAAATCTGAATCTCCCCGAGTTCAGATGGGTGTGATTGACAGGTAGATTAGCCAGTCCCAGACAAGCCCATCCACATCTGATAGCAGTCAAGGCACAAACAAGGGAGTGGTGACTGGACTTATCCCTCTGTGTAAAAACACAGAGATATCATTCTGAACATTCCAGGCAAGGACAGGACAGCTGCAGAAAGAAATGAGAAGAGAGAGGGTGGAGACATTCGGTAAATACAGTAGATGTGGTTGGAAGGTGAACCCAAGATGCCGAAATGGAAACTGCAAATGTGCACTGCTTTCAACGACAAAGACTCTTTTCTAATTTGATATCACAATCTTCAAACTAGTCACATTCTTGAATAGACCTAGCAGTGTCCTATTCAATTAAATAACTTAAATTTGGAGAATGGATTTGAAGGACCCGCCCCACACAATTCCAGTAAAATCACAGGTATATTTCTATATGTCATACAGAAAAGTGTAAAATGCATCTTTAGTGTGTTTCTTGTCGCGGGTGAAATGGTTGTATTTTTATCAGATTAATTTTGTATAAAATATTTGGACTCTTAATGGGTGGGAAGGAAGTGAGAGATAAAACGGTGAGTTGAGTGAGACAGGAAGGGAATCTCACAGATAGGCCAGTTTATAGCCTCTCGGGTATAACAGGCTGAGAAACACATGCATTTATATGATATTTTACAGCAAAAACAACAAGTATACAGCCACAACATGCATACACACTTTAATAAAAAGCGCAATCTGTATCCCTGCATATTCATTTAGCGCCCTGTGCATTTGGAGCTAACCACTTGATGAAAAGAGACAAGGCAATAACAGCAGAGCCACAGCAGCAGTGTCCAGTCCTACGTAATATCAATAAGAAGTATTTGACAAACAGAACAAGAACACTTACCTACATTTACAGATGAAACGGATTGTGGGTTGCCTCTTTAGATCACACTCCATTCAGCAAAAAAATAACTGAGCTATATATGCTTCTGTCTATGCTTTTACAGCTAATCTATATCTGTAATCATTTTTAGGTTGTACGGCACAGTAGAAAAAATGATGATGCATGTGTTTGAGTTTGAGTAACCTTTTATTATAATTAATCTGTCTACATCTCCAAAGCTCAAAATGCTCTGTTGCTCCTTGTGATGTCATGAGTTAACAGCGACTTTTTACCTCTTGTTCAGTAAAGATTGACAATTTCAGGCTGAAAGTGTCCACATGATTCTAATGACGGACACAGTGGAGCATTTCTTGTATTACCACGTGACATCACAAAGTGAATAGAGTGTTTTCCATTTGAGACAAAAACTCAACCTAAATTTACAGGGTATGTGCATTAAATATGTGTGAATGAAGCAAAACGCAACTCCATTTAATTGCAATATTACAATCTTGTTCATGTCTAGGCAATAGCACAGACTTTGGCAGAGGTGCACCATGACGGCTCCTTCCCTTTTCTGTATGTTTTTATACAGCAAATGTTCAAGAAAACTTTTTAGATGATCCTTCCAGAACAGCCTTCTATTGTGCGTGTCTCCGGTCCAGTCCATTCTGCTCTAATTGTTCAAAATGCACAAACATTTGGCTAAGTCCTTTTTTTATTGAGACTGTTGCTTCTTTTATTGACCCTCACATCTTCCTAAAAGCTCCATTGTGATACTCAGACCAAGCAAAGCCAATCTGGACATTCAAATGATGCAACTCATTTTGGAGGAAACGTTGGTCATTTTGTGAATTTTGATGGAGGAAAAACATTTCACTGCCTAAATTTACATAAAAAGGCTTATAGTACAAAGATAAACTTATCACGTTTTCCACTGTAGCCTTTCCTCCTACGTGTTAGCAATCTCCTTTTTCATCCCAACATAAAAAAGCATGGCCTTTCTGATCCCGTGTCCTACTTGTAATGCTTTGTCAGATGCGCTCTGACGTCCACAAAAATGCCTGTTATGCAAGGCTTTAAAATAGCAAAGGACAATACGAAATCTTTTATTTATTTATTTTTTTGGTATAACGGAGAGCTACTATAACGTCAGGAAACCGAGCGCTCCCCAATGCTGCCTGTTATAAATGAAAACACTTTGGACAGCTGTATTTGGACCATTACGTTAAAAATATGATCCCACACGTTCAGCTGAAGGATCTGATAAATTACCATTAAAGAGATGTACATGAGAAACTTCAGTTAACGCAGCCATATTTACACAAGCAGCAGAGATGGGAGCCAAATCTTTTGAAGTTGCTAATTTTAAATACCTTTGCATTTATTATGCTACTCGAGTTAGTGCACATTTGTGAAAGAAAACACTAAGAAATGTGTTTTCCTATTATATTGTAAAGTAAGTGACACATGAGTTCTGCAGGCAAGGAGGAGCTAAAGAGTCAAAAGCTAAAATTATGCATTCATTCATTAATTCACTAATTTGCATGCTAATTTTCATAAATGCTATAGCTTGGAAAGTGTTCTAAATAAAATATGAACTTAGATCATTTATAGTCTTTATTTCTGTCAAAAAAAAATAGCTGACTATGAAATATTTAAAGATATCCACTTTTGCTGTTGAAAAGGGACTTAAATGAACATTAAGGCACACTTAAACTTAAACTATACACTTTCCTCTTATATTCTTTGTTCTTATTCAAGCCTTTAAAAGTTTTATTAGGTTAAAGCATGAGACGTATTATTTTGGCCCGTTCTAGCAGGAGTTTGGTAAGAGTATGTTTTTAAGTAAAGTGCTATACGGCCAGAGCACGTCTTTCCTCATCCCTGGGCTCTCGATGCATTTCTGTCGACATGGCAACCGGGCAGATCGGCGAAGAGTGAGTCATACCAAGGTACCCGTCGATTCAAAGACATTTAAATCACTGTGAAATGGGCTCTATTCACTGGGCTGTGGGGCGCGCTCGGGCCTCAAATCTTTCCCACTGCTCTAACTGTTCTAAGCAGTGATCATCAGAGCAGAGCTGTGTGAACAGGCACAGGCTTTTAGGGCCGATATGCACAAAGAAACAAGGAACAATGGAGAAATCTAACTTATAATAATAACAGTCTCACTGAAATACTACTGCACTACACTTTCACGACATGCAAACCATTATATATGCACAAAGAAACAAATAACAATGCAGAAATCTAACTTATAATAATAACAGTCTCACTGAAATACTACTGCACTACCCTTTCACTACATACAGACCATTATATATACACAAATACATCAATAAATACATGTTAACTTTTTGTAAGAAGATACTTTAAAGATTCTGGTTTGACATGAAACATTGACTACATGTAAAATCCTCCATTTCCTGACCAAGCCCAGCTCCGGGGGCACCCACTGTAGTAGTAGTAGTAGTAGTAGTAGTAGTAGTAGTAGTAGTAGCGACATGAAATATCGACTACATGTAAAATCCTCCAGTTCCTGACCAAGCAGTAGTAGTAGTAGTAGTAGTAGCAGTAGTAGTAGTAGTAGTAGTAGTAGTAGTAATTTACATAACACTTGCATCTCCACTATGGGGACATACACTTTGGATCACATATTGCCACAGCAGCATTGAATCAAAGGATGAATCAAATGCAGAGGATAAGTTCTCTACAAGAAAGTACAATCAGAGAAATCCTTTGCGGTTCTGGGTGATTAATCTGAGAAAGTGTTTTGCCTAAAGACACAACAACAGTTTCCACTAGACCCTCTACTGCCCCCTGTGGCACCATAAACTGTATAAAAAAGTGGACTAAGCGAGTGTGACGGCACCCACTGCGTTCAGCGCCGCTCAAATGAGGCTCGCGATGCTAACGGTTACAGGAGCGAATCTGGAGCCAGGCTCTATGTTATGAATAGGATTTTTTTGACTAACAAAATAGCGAAAAAAAAAAATCAGGATCATGTGTCGCAGGTTAATAAGAACATTTTAAGACCAAGATGAAGAGAATCACTGCAGCAGGTACAGAGAGACGAGCGACAAGATCCTAATGTAAGTCAATAGGAGCCAGGGTCAGAAGGAGCCGGAAGAGCCTCCTGTCGGACTTCCTATTTGGCATGCGGCGGCTAACGCGTTAGCTATGTCCATTCATATATACGGTCTATGGGTGGCACCTGGTATTCTAAAATGCTAACCACACCTTGCTTAGCTTCGGAGATCTGACCAGAACAGGCAATGGCAAAAACATAATGGAGTGTTAATTCAGCCTGGAAGACCTAACTTGGCTCCTCCTACCTGAGTTTACCTGCTCCACAGGCTTCATCCTCCATTCCAAATACTCCAAATACTCTATCTGCTGCTCAACACACCTTATCCTTGTCCAATCAGCACCCAGTCTGACAAATTTACTCCTCACCACTTCCTCAGACCCGCCTCAGGATCTCACCATCTCTCACCGTCCCCTTCACTCTCCTCATCCTCTCCCACCTCGAGTGTCCAGGCCCCAGGGTCATCTAATCTGCCACACTTTTCATCGTCAGGGTTTGAGCATCAAAGATAACTCACTCAATAAAACGACTAAAATACTTTCTCTGCGCATCTGTCTCTCTAGGTTGACAGAATTTCTAACAAAAATCTGTACTACAACTTTTAAACTTCTTTTAACTTCTTGTGAGTTATAAGATAAGCTGCTACTTTCCTTCTTTACTTTTATTCCATACACCTCTTACTGTGCGCAGTGCAAGAGACGAAGTTGCATAAAGCGGCTGTAAATTAGCTTGACACCTGCACGAAGAGAGATATCGCTTAGAGGAGTGCGTGCTTTCTGAGGCAATTACCAAAGCACTCTCCAATTTGAGCACCACTCAGCCATATGCATCCAGTTCATTAAATACACCATCTTTTTACCCATGTCAATTTAATTTAAGTCTTTCTAAGAATAAAGAGATGCTCTGAATCCAATCTGTTAAAGGCACATAGTGTAACTTTTCTGGTCTGTCTATACTTTTATTTATATTTTTTTATATATATGATATTAAATCTTTCCTTCTTCATGGATACCAAACAAGAATCTTGCAACCTCACTTATTTTTTCCAGTTTTGTTTGCTATAAAACCACTATAATGGAGATATTTAATGTCATACTGTGGAACATTCCAGGCAGAGCAATGGCATTTCCATAGAAACAACACACAAAGCACCTGTAATCTGTAATCCTCAACTTTAGCACATATCTAAACGCAAATATGCCTCTCTGAACGTCAGCTATGTTCACTATGTATGGAAAGGGGTCACATGTGTTCAAAAGCGCTATAACCTCACGCGAAATGTTCTAGTTTCAACACAGTGGACCAGATGAACCAGTTTAAAGTCAAACATTCTGTTCTATTACTATCTACAAATGTAGTAGTAATACGGTTGCACGTGAAGATGGATTTTTTTGGGAAAGTCAATCAAATATAGGAGATTTATGAAGCTTTTAAATGTGCCATGAAATGTTTATTGTAAAACATGTGAAAGACTGTGCAGGTGACTATATAAAAAGACAGTTAATGCATTCCCGTGTGTATTCTGAGAGCATATTCAAAGGAAATGTTTGTAAAATCCCGCAGTCATCCAGGTCGAAGGAGAAATAACTAAGCTAATATGACCCAGGCGCAGTCCCCACTTTGTGCAGTTCAATAGATCTAACTAATGAACAGAAACTAAACAACTCAACAAGTAGGTGGTTAGTTTCAGAGTAGTTTCAGCTCCTTTAAGGCAGATATAAGGTAGTGTCCAGCAGCAATCTGACCCCAACTGAACAAGCAGTAAAATGTATTCAATCAAAAAGAATTTGTCCAGTTATAGAATTGTGTTTCTCCTTTGCGACTCAAAGGAAAGTAAAAGCTTTTTGTGGATTTCTTGGCTTCATCTTATGCATGTTAATTTCAGTGACTGACATCGTACTGCAATAATGAATGTCCCAATGTTAAAGCTTCAGTACAAACCCCATCAAAGTGCAGGACCTTGGAGGACTGAGCTTTCACCATCACTGTCCCCACCCTCTGGAACTCACTCCCCTTTACATCAGAAACTAAATACCTGCAAAGGAAAGCTCAAACCACACCTTTTCCTCACAGCCTATAACATTTTTTGTCTTTCCTGTCCTTGTTTGAATCTTACATCGTGTCAAACTATGTAAGTGTGTCAAACCAGGAGTAGAACTGTTGTTTTTCCACCTTGTGTCGTACTCCACTGTGTTCTTAAACTCCACACGCCTTCACTTCAATCATTTCGACGACTGAAATTGCCCGACTCTATTGAACTCAAGACAAAAAGTAGCTGCAAACTTGAAAAATACAAGTACATGACGTCACAAGTCAGAACAGAACGGCTTTGGAGATGTAGACAGAATAATAATAAAGGTTTAATGTTTAAGTTTAATGAGATAACAGCATTATAACGTGGCTTAAAGTGCGTTACGCATCTAGATGTGATGTGTAGGTGTATAAATATCAGCTTTGTACGAGTGTTTTTGGCGACCTCCTGTCCCAGCCTGAACCGCAGTTATCAGGAATACTCCAGCGGGACGGGGCTTGAGTTCGTGGTGACTGCCTCTGACGGGCCTATCATGTGTCTGGGCAGATAAGATGGTCCAGTGTGTGTGTGTGTGTGTGTGTGTGTGTTCCCCTTTAATGTGAGGCAGGGTGGGCGCACACATACCAACACCAGCTCCCCTGCCAACTATTTGAGATTGAACTGGCACCATTCACCAAGGAGGGGGCATCGAAAGGTTTTTTTTTTCCAACGAGGTTAAGAAATGTGGGCCATGATACAAATACTCGAGAGACAGTGTGTATTTTTGTTGAGATTGTCTGAATTATTATCGTAGACACATCATTTTATATTTATTCTGAATGAAAATGTGTTATCAAGAGAAAAAAAACACTATGCGATAATCTTTCTTGGAAATAATTGGATTGCTCGGTTGCGTAAGTGATTGGCACAAGGTTTATGGGCAGGCGGAAAGTTGGTCTGTCAAGATAAAAACATATTTTATTGTCTTTGAAAGAAACTTCTCCAGATTGTGCATGTTTCGAGTTCACATGTGGACAAAATCCCACCCAGAAACAGAAACTTTGAGAGGCCCCGCTCAGTTCAGGAAATGATTCACTTCAAGCTTCTTACAAATCTGGACATACTTTTTGTAGCTTATGCCCTTCTGTAAAAGTCTGCTGAGCTCACTCGACCCACACTATTGTCCAAATGCATTCTCATCGCTCCCTCGCTTCTAATCAGCTGCTGTATTTACCATTATGTTTGGACGTTTCTTATGTAAGTTGAAAAGTTCTTAGTCACTGGAGCTTCTGGCAGAGCACCTTTGCAGTCAGTTCACGATTAGTCATCAGGTTTGACTAAGGACACAAAATGTAAAAACGGAAAGAGTCCACTTCTTACTCAACTCTGTACAAAGTTTAAGAACCCGAAAATGCAAATAGACAGTTTTTTTTCAATCATTTTGACACAGTCTCTGTTGAAAACTGAAAAACACCTCACTCAGAATCCCAAATTGAGTAACAGTTTTCCTAAACATTTAATCTCATTCAAAACTGATCAATCATCCCCCCAAAAACATGTTTACCATCAAAACTCTCAGACTTTGATCATGTGTTTTTCTGTGCTCTTTAATTCATTTGACTTCGCAGCTCAGAAGTTTTAGTTCTGCTCTCGGTGACCACAGAGAATCACTGGTTTAGTGCAGTCTGTTTTGTTTCTTCCTTTTTTTTGCTCTTAAATCAGCCAATATTTTGTACATTTTTGTAAAAAATTTAAATAAATCTATGCATAGATTTGCACTATACTATACATATAGTATAGTTAAGTATACTATATGTCTCATATTTCTGATTTTGCTGTAATGTTTGAGACATATGTTTGACATTTATTTTTAATGTGTCTCCACAGATCTGACTTGTAACTAGGCTCTTGGTTGTGACCCCTGCTTGTGTCCATGGAGAAAGTTTGAAGCTAATGTTTCAGGCAGCTTAGTCAGAAAGCATAAATAAAGGTATATGATTTTATGGGAAGATGTGTCTCAGAAATGTGTCTTATTCAGCTAAGGATGTTTCTCTGTGATGTCATGCTGGGGGTGATCTATGCATTTCTACTGGTGGAATGTTCAGCAGTTACCATGGTGACACAGCGCTCACATTGGCCAACACAGACAAACAAGTTTAAAATCATCTGAAAAGGCAAAAAAAAATATATTATGGATTCAAACAACACGTCTTTTCATGGTCCCATTTAGGAGTTTTCAACAAAAAGGCGAGAGTGACTAACTGAATGTGTGAGAGACTTTAAAAGCACAAATCATTTCCCCTGTTGTTCAAACCAATTCGGCTCTTTCTGGTCAGATTGTGTTAAAATTAAATTCAGATTAAAGTCTAACTTTAGTAACAATGCTTCTAATGGAGTAGTGCTTTCAGTGAGCTCCACACCCCCAGGGAACGGTGACTACATCAGCTGTAAAGTATCAATACTACTTTTATTTCCTGTGCCCATTTCTACATATTCACTGACTGAGAATAGACTGTATATAGAATAGAATAAGATTTGACATTGTTTATTCATGTTGAGAAGCCGCTTTGAAAAACAATGTCTTACTCTCACCATGAAGCTTTAGGTCATTTCTTTGGTGTGAAAAGTTCAGTAGATGATCGCTACTTTGACTCTTATCGTTTTATTTTGTTCTTCTGACCTTTCTAATGAGAGCTTTGACAATACCTCCTTATGTGCTTGTTTTTCTGTGATCCTTGAGTAAAAGCCATTGGGCATCCTGTGATCTCAACCCATCTGTTACTTCTTTATTTTCTTTGTTTCTTTTAGCAACCCTGACGTCATCATTTATCTTTCCTTAAAGGATCTTTTGAGGTGAATAGTTGAGTGATTCACTGTATGGGTCCTAATCAAAGCTGGACCTTGTACCAGCCATTGTGACCTCCCCTCTTGTCCATTCCTGTTCAAGGCCAGTGTTGAGTGTAATAATGATGGGCGGTCATGGTAAGCTAACGTCACATGGAGACCTAGCGGGCGATTCGGAGACCAATGAAGCCACTTCCACAAGCTGATCTGAGATGGTGCAGCGATAATTACGTTTGCAGCAAGGACAATGTGGAAAAGGTTATTTCCATTTGCTGAAAGACTTCTGGGCTCGACTTCCTGAGCCACAGAGATAAGAGATGACTTGCAGAAAGATTTGCACCGAAAAGCTTCCTCTTTACTGCTATGGCTGGCTGCATGTATCCTCTGACATTTGCCATGTCCCTGTGTTACTAAGAATTTACAGTTTTTCTAAGTAAAATGACTCAAGCTGCTTCAATGATATATGGTTCTCTTTGGCCATTTAATCACATTCCTGAATAACTACGCATGGATCAGTGCTACTTCCATATTATATATCTACAGTGTGTTATATGGCTTTAGCTTAAAGATACACTATGTCACTTTTCTGGTGGAGGGTCCTTTCACGCACTGTATCCTGATGAAGTTATTGCTTTGCCTAATAGATTCCACAGTGTGACATTCAAGATATCTCCTGAGAAGATTGCATGTTTAAAGCACCTGTAAAAACACTGGTAAATAAATAAGGACGGATACGTTTAATGCCCTACTGTGGAACGTTCCAGGCAAAACAATTACACCTCCATGGAGAAAAGGATCTGGATAGCAGCTGGAACCAAATGTTGTGATTTTCCACTGCTCTACAGATGAATATCATGGCCATAAATTGAAGTGGATAACACAAGAACATTTTGTACCACAAGGAACATGCTTAATCTTCCATTCAAAGTAACCATGAGTATCCCGTGCTGACTCATGAGGATGCCACAGACTTCCTGCTGTTTAAGTAATTATTGGATTCAATGGACCACATCTGAGGTGTAAGCTTTTTCTCTTTCCAAGCTGCATTATATACGCCAGACAAAACATGTCTTGTTTGGTGGTGGTCGAGCTGTCAGTTTGATCCTGGTAAACACGATCACTAAATGTTGAGTTGATAGCACATATGTGGCAAGTTAACCTTGGTGTTTAGCACAATGCGTACACAAAGTATTTCTAAGTGTTTTAAAGAATTCAAAAAATACAAATTTAAACTTGGTAATCCTAATAGTTTTGCAGATGTGTAACCATATGGGCCAGAGACAATCTATACTTTCAATCAGACTGACCTATAACGCAAAATGGACTTTTCAGAGATTTGAATCATGTTATAGCTGTTCTACATTCTCATTTACCCTCCACCACCATACGCCCCCTGTTCTGTAGTAACTTTGTACTACAATTTTATTTTCTAAATCAGTGATAGGCGTAGCATTCAGCAGTCATTCTGGTCCATTGAGCTGCTAATATTTCAAATCTGTTGGTGGTGAGATGTCAACATGGAGCGTGTCTTGCAATGACCCAGCTTTAAAAAACCTTATTTTTTTGTTTTAAATGTGATATCTGTGTTTCTTTTGAGGAGATAGCCCATATATGAGGCAAAGCTGGCGTGTGAGCGTGTTTGGGGATGTGATAAGTGCTGCTCTGGGCTGATCATGGCCTGTTTGCATTGACTCCAATGGAGACACTAAATACTCACCGTGGGTTGCACACAGACAAACCTTACTCTCACTGCTTTCTTTTAGGGCGGACATGTGCTTAAATCCACGTCTCCACAGGGCGGAAAGGAAGCCACAGAAGAACATTCACATTTTATTTAGACAGCACCCCAGAGGCCTCGGGACAGGTGTCTGTGCAGATGCCTGTGCCACTGTCTACAGAGGGCGGTTTTCTATGGCGTGTGTGATATGAGCCACTAACGCACAAGCCCCAACAAATCCACAACACCGACTCTTTGTGTTCATGTTTACAATGATGTCAGCTCCCACTGGGCACCACATCTTTCTAAAGCAGTAGTTTGTGAACAGTTTTTTTTTTTATTCAATTATTGTAAATGTGAAAATTATCCACGGGTGTTGTACATTTTAACTATATAGCTGACTTAAGTCTAACCAACTTCATTTTGTATCACACTTGCTCAACTTTTTCATCTCCAGTGTAAATGACCAGCAGCTACAGTTTAATACATTTAATTTTAGACACTCAAATCAACACTAACCACAAACAAAAGCTGCCAATAATGAAGAACAACACCTTTAACTATTATTAGCAGTAACTGATTATGACAAGCTTCTCGTGGTCTGTCCTTGTGCTCCTTAATGGTCTTTAGTGCTATAAATCTTCCTCTGCAACCAAATGACAGTGAAAAGGTCAAAAACATGTGAACAAATAGCATCTTTGTGTAGTGATGAGATTATTGGATCTCGTCTGATTCATGACTTTGGTGTATCCTAAGCATGAGAGACAGACAGATCTTGTTGATTCAGTTGGTTATGAAATGGTTCATTCACTCTAATGCATCACAAATGTCCATAGCTAACTCTTTAGCTAGTCTTAGTAAATACAGGGAGAAACAAACAGCTCTTTTCACACAATCCAACAGCCTCTTGCTTGTGTCACAAAAGCATTACACATTACACATTACACATTACATTATACATCACCACACAGTTACTCACACATCACTGCAGACACATTCTTACAGGAGCACATTTGTACATTTCCATTGGAGGGCATCAGCCTGTCTCCAAGAAAATCTTTTGCTCAATATTCTACAGTACGGTATGTGACTTATCTATCTTTGTAGAGTAAAGCTACTACGCCAAAGTACAGGTCAGATTTGTGGAGAGGCGACCAACTCACTGTGAGAATGCATGTTTTTCCAAGTTATTTTGAGCAATAAAACATACGCGATGAATTAAGAGCACGACAGAGGCGCGTCATAAGAGGCAAACCCATAACATCTCCATGGACAAATGTAAAGTTATAACGAGCACATTTATAAATCAGTCTCATCCCCACATTATCGTGTAGGCAGAGAGATTAAAGGCTGTTTTTTGATATATTTCAATTTTGTGTAATGTTGTTTCCTCATTTGTTTCATTCACACATGTTTAAGACAGTTCTTTTCTTAAACGGGAAACTCTCTGTTCCACCTTATGATGTCATGTGGTAATACAGGAAGTGCTCTACTGCGTTTTTAAAATCCACACACCTTCACTGGAATAGATATGAATATTTTCAGCAATGGATCAATCTCTAAGAGTAAAAGATAGATGTTTACTTGAAACCTACCACTTCATGACATCACCAGGTGGAACAGAGCTTTAGAGATGTAAACAGACATTAATTAATTTATTAATTTATTGGTTTATTAGGACTTTGTACAATTACATTAAGCACAGTGGCAGAGATGTTTGTACCAGATTGTAGCTCAGAGCTCATTTCCATCTGTTGTCCTGGGAAGGGGAGACAACACAAACACAAAATAACTATACAATATACAAATATACAATACAATAAATATTTACAAGTTAAAAGTGCAATGTATAATGTAATGTGATGTAATGTTATAACACTGTTAGTTTGGTAATCTGATGGCAAAATACCCGTTAATAACAAAGAATTACTCAAACATGTGTGAATGAAACACATTTTTATTGAGGTTACAACATCCTAACACAGCTTAACCCTAACAAGAGTCCATTTAACTTAACATACGACCTTTAAATTTGTTATAATATTACAACCCACAGCCCTTACTTAAAGCTCACAATGCACTTATAATGCATTTCCATAAGCTCATTTGTGTAGTCACCACTGAAGTCCTCCTCACTGGGGGGCTGCAGCATGACACTTCCTCGTGATGTGATCAGACCAGAGGACAGAACAGTTTGTGACACAGTCGGCTGCCAATGCTCAATTCTCCAGAACACAATCTCCCTGAAGCAGCTTCTAACACAGCTCTCACATGTAACCTGTCCTTTTGGCCCGGACACCAGCGCTACACAGAGATAGATAAATAAATAGATTGATGGACACTTTATTGGTCCTTGAAGGTTTTTCAAAGGGATTGTGCGGGGACTTAAGGGAGCCTAGAAGAAAAGAAGACTTCAAAGTGGAATGTCTTACGCAATATTTACAGTCAATCCCATGAATGCTAAATTGTCTCCATAATTTGTTGCTTTGTCTTATTTATTTGGACCTTTCACTGTAAATTATCGGTCTAATCTGTTAAACCAGATGGCCGTCCTGAGTTTTTCATGAAGGTGCACTCGTCGTCTCCATTAAAATGTTTTTGTTTTGGCTGGAAGGTGCCCCGGGTGTGTTCATTGTTCATACTCATGTTCATTTTGGGTTTTATAGCCTACAGCTGTTGCCATGCAGGGGTTCACAACAATGACTAGTTGTTTTCCCCTCCTCGATTATTCTCATTTTTTTTTTTTTTTATTTAAGTCTATGGTTTATAATGAAAAACAAATGAATGTGATATTTCTTCTGTGATATTTGCTTCTTTGTTCTTCTCTCCTTAAATGCTTTCAAACTGTTATAATTAAAGGGTCCATATTGTGCTATTTTCTGTTTTGTTACTCTGATCTCTGTTGTTTCCTCAGCAAAAACACACCCAGAGTTGTGTTTGGTCCATTCACACATGTTTAACGCATAAACTCTGCAGGGGGCTGAGGTCTTCTTTCATTTATTTATTTATTTATTTATTTATTTATTTCAGGGACAGTGCATATTAATTAACATTTGCATGTAAATATGCCAGAGTTAGCCAAACGGCTATTTTTCATCTGTAGTCCCTCGACAGATGTTAGTTGTCACTACCTAACATAAAATCACAATACAAAGTTAAAATTCATCATTCTAAAACGTACATTAGTTCAAACAACTCAATTACAGCATTCACCCGCAATCAATAACCAGTCAAATACAGATATTCATTCACACTCAATAGCTTTAAAATAATAATAACAGCTTACAGTCAAAAGGCCAGTGTCCAGCAGGGGGCAACGAGAGGTAGATGTCCTAATGTTGACAGCTTTGATTGTCTATGAGCCATTGTTTTAACTGTACTTTAAATGAAGTGTATGTGTTGAGGTTTCTGATGGTTGTGGGCTTTGTAAAAGAAAACCTTGTGATGTCATGTGGTAAAACAGGAAGTGCTTCTCTGTGTTTTTAAAACTCCATACACCTTCACTCGGATCATTTGGATCATTTCACACCTGGAGCAGCTCATCTCTACTGAACAAAGAGTAAAATGTGACTGTAACTTGAAACCTACCACTTCATGAC
>KN495646.1:0-18346 GCA_000787155.1 Scartelaos histophorus
CAAGTTACAGGACAGATCTGTGGAAAGATCATTTTCACTGACATTTTTGAACCCTACATGTATGACCTAGAATCCAAATCTTTTGAATAATTACAATAATCAGAAGTACAGAGGAGTGGGTGGGGATAAGGGGTAGGTGAAAACAGAAATTTCCTGAGCACTTAAGCCTTAAATGCAGGACAATACAGGATTAAAAGAACTCTGAGTAAGCTAAAGATGAAGGAAAACTGCAAGTTCAAAAAATCAAACAATAAATATTTTCTGAAATAACATTTGTGAACATAGGTTTATAAGACTCACTTTTTCAGACTGGGGAAAATGTGAAGTTGTAGGTGATACTGCAGCAAAGGCGTTTTGTTCAGATTTTGGCATTTCTTTTGATTGAGTTTGAGTAGCTTGCATATTGGACCATTCACTACTTCATCAAAGTCACAGCAAGATACTTTGGACTGGAAAATACAGCATGAAATGAGGCAGAGAGAGCCAAATCTGCCTTAAACTCTATAAAAATGTTTGCAACACTGTATAATGACTCCGACTTTGATAGTCTTAAAGGTGCACTGCGTAACATTTCTAGTGTGTATCCTTCAGGATCATAGTGTGGTACTTCACCCACAACGCCTGGTAAGAAAGTGGAGTGTGTGGGTGACGCTGGTGGTCAGAGGGGAAGATTGTCAGCCTCACCTCCCTCAGTTGGTACAACAGTGACTTACCCCCACCAAGTGTAGTAGTAGTAGTAGTAGTAGTAGTAGTAGTAGTAGTAGTAGTAGTAGTAGTACTAGTAGTAGTTTATTCGTCATTTTGCGGCTCTACAAAACCGCATGGATCATGACCAAAAGGGTTTAGGCTGAAGTAAAAAGAACTTCTAAAGCCTAACCCTATGAAACAATGACTATTCCAGGAAGTATTCCAAGAAAGAAAAGCAGCGTTTTTCAAGTTTGCATTTACAATTTCATTTGCAACTTACTGTATATGAGACAAAATATAAATTAAAACAAACAAAATTGTATTATAAAAAAGTTTTTGCATCTTTAAACAAAATTGTATCCATAATTCATCCATTTCAGAGCCCTGTAGCTTTGAAAACATAATTTTTATTCTTTTTTTAAAGGTTTCTACAGTATTAGACTTTTTAAAATCATCACTCAGGTTGTTCCATATACTAACCCCTTTAACAGAAATACAATCACTTTTTCTTAGTTCTTTTTTTTATTTTTAAGATACCTGTTCTTCTAAGGTTACACTGACTCTCTACTCAAATAACTCCTGTAAACCAGGAGGAAGGATACTGTGAGTATGATTACAGGCCTTCCCATGTACTTATAACTTCAGGAGAACTATAGAACTTCAGCTGTTCTCAGGTCAACAAGATCAAAAAACCTTTTTTAAAAATGTAGAATGAATGAATAATGCTGTGTAAAACGCTTTGGGCACCAAAAGCCATTATATAAATACAATGAATGGTATATTTATGAAAAGTGCAGGAGCTTGTGGAGTGAATATTCCCCAGGAGAGATCACTAAATGACTCAAACCTGCATGGACGACATCTAAAACCACTTCTTTTTAATGAGGGAACAACAGGATAAAACAACACGGCAGAAAGGTCCAAAAAGCCGATTTTCTTTTGCATAACTTCCCCCTTTAAAACCAAAACACATATGCAGTAGCTCATATTTATTCATTTATTCACAGAATCAACAAAAAAAAACATGTTTTCTTAGGTCTTAGGTCTACAACTGAAACTATTGAAATGTATAACAACACACAGATAGAAAGTACATGGGAAGTACATGGGGCCGCTGCTGCTTTCATGAATACAAATTATGCATTAATGTGTGGTTGAAGTTGAGGTACTTTTTATGAAATAGTGTGTATTTTCTACTGGGGGCGTTTGACACAAGATTTCAATCAGTTCTCTCTGTCACCACTAATCATCTAAACTCAGCATTTCATCATCCGGCCTCATAAAGTCATTTATCTCATGTCCATCAAAACCCATTTTAATTGAATACATGAGGCACTAATGGGAGGAGATACTGTGTGGAGATTGACGTAATTACAATGATCAATGTTAGTGTCTGTTTGATTTACCGCAGAACTGTCCAAAAGTGTTCACGGAAATATCAAAATTTGACTTCTGAAGTTCCAAAGTTTTAAAGGAGTAAAGAAAAGTAGTGCTGACCAGTCTGTTCCCAAGATAACTCGAAAAGAAATGAGAGACTTGAAGAGAGGTCAATCATGGACCAGGAGACAAGAGACGCTGTTTTAGATGAGAATTTCAACAGGAAATAAGACCGAGCTCCGTGAAGTCAGAAAGTCACACACGTCCTATATTTTGAACAATACAGCTCCTATTGGCCATTGGGATTCATATGGTGGACAAGTGTGGGAGTTGTTCTGTTTTTGCAAATTTTGTTAAAACATTTGAATCAAGCTTCAAAAAATGTTTTAGTAAATTTTTTTTAGTAAATGTTTTAGTTGAAATTTTGCCTAAAAAAAGTAGGAAAAAGTAGGCAAAAAGTGACATAGGCAATTATTTTAGGAAGGTGACGATATGTTTCTACTTTTTTGGTATTGCTAATTTTGAGTCACTTGGATGAGTTACCATGGTGATGTTGCTGTAATGTTACATGAAATGGACTTGTGTAAAGAACATAAATATACTTACTTGGTGTACTTCCTTATGCTCTGGTTGGGTTTAACTAACCTCAGAATAAAGTCTGTTAAATTAAAGTTTTAAAGTTGAGTGATTCCAATATGCAGTTTGGATATAATATGTTGTTTTCATTTGCTAATTGCTATGGCAACAGCACCATTTCAGCTCTGTTACTCAAATTACATTTTGATTTGACCAGAAAAAGCTGATTTAGCTGAAACTACAACAGGTGAGTTGATTTGTGTTTGAACAAGTCTCTCTCACAAATAACATGACAGTCACAGGTTAGCGTTAGCCAAGAGTTTTTCAGTCAATCTCACCTTTTTGTTGAAAATCAAACCCCTAACTCATATTGATCATGGACAGCATTGTGTAACCATGGTAACTGTTCAACATTCCACCAGACATACATGTAGAACACCCCCAGCATAATATCACTAATAAAAAGTGTTAATACTGCAGATTTATTTTAATTACACGATGATTCCTCGGTTTCACAGGTGTGAACAAACAGAAGGAAATCCAATTATCAGATGTAACTGGTGACATTTTACTAATCTGATCATCCAGAAATCAGATCATGTTTTTGGTGATCATTTAAACGTGGCCACTTGATCCCCTCACCTGTCCTCCTGCAGAAGTCACTCCTCCAAACCCAAGCAGCACACTCCTGCTCCGGGTCTCCTCACAGATGGATCACAGCTCACAGATGGCACCAGAGGTTCCACCATCTGTATTTAAGTGAGACGTGAAAGCAGAAGTAAACAGAGCCTTTTAGACAAGGATGTGGCAACACAATGATTCTACTGCATCTATCACAATAAAGCACAAATGAACAACACAACACACTGAAACATGCACACATCCAACACACTCTTTAACATGAACCATGGCAGTATTAGCATGGTGGGTATTTTATGTTAGCAAACAGTTACAAACAGCTCTGCGTACGTGGTATTGTGTGTACTGCATGGAAGTATAATGAGATGTGGACCATGGTGGTGTGTAGTTTTCAGTGGCCTGTGCTCAGATGCGTGAAATGCCAAAAAATATATTTTTTCTACCACATCATCACATTACTTCCAGAATATTGAGCTAGCACAAGCTCAGAGCAAGGTCGACTTTCACAAATGTAACTTTTAGAACTTTTGACATTTATTTAATTTTTTTTTTTAAGTTCATATTGTTAAAATGAAATGAAAGTGGCCTCTGCTGGCAATAGCAATAAGTGACAGATTTTCTAATGACAAATAAGCAGCATGATTCACATGAGAAGATTGATTTTTTGGGAGTGCAGTACTGAGTACACAGCTGATAGTACCAACATATACTAAGGATGGGTCAAAGGCAGAGAAAGACTTTCCTCACACAGGATTCAGAAAATGGACCTTAAAGGGCCCATACCATGCTATCTTCTCATCTATGTTTTAATGTTGTTTCCACATCAAAAACATACCTGGAGTTTCATGGCAAAGGAGAAATTTAATTCTGTTAACTGGATCGAACTTTGATCGAATATGTTTCTAAACTCTTTCAAGCTGCTTCTTCAGTTCTGGTCAGATTACTGGTGACACTGTCTTATATATGAGAAGGGAGATAAAAACTTGCTTTTAAACTCTTCACTAGAATCATTTGGATGATTTCAGAGTTGGAATTGCTCATCTCTGCAGAATTAGAGATAAACAGTAGCTGTTACATTAAAAACTACAATTACATGACTTCACAAGGTGGAACTGAGCATTTTGAGCTTTGGAGATGCAGAATTACTCAAACAACTCGAGCCATGCATGAGTGTGATGAGGTAACAACATTTACTCACAAGAATCTATTTTGTGTTATATAAAACCTTTAACCTTATGTTTACAAGCTCAGTGGATACATTTGATATCACAACCCCTTTAGTTCTCATCCCTTTCATCTTATTTTTATAAAATTATCCAGTTTCCTGTTAGCAAGACTCAGTCTGTCCTTCAAAACATTAAGAGTGCCCCCACTAATTCACCTTATGTTCTTACACCCACTTAATTGTACTACGGCAGTACCAGGGCTCTGATACTGAAATCCACCTCCTTAAATCGTAACATCAATTATTTCCACTTCTGCTCTGGTCCTCGCACGTGTCACCATGGCAACCCACACACACACACACACACACACACACACCCAGTGTTACCACACACACACACACACACACACACACACACACACACACACACACACACACACACACCTGGATAATTTCAGGTGCTTAACAGCTCGGCAAAGAGATCCAGATTGAATGAGATGTAATGTTGCAGCCATGGCGTCGTTTCAACCAATCACGCGCAAGGTTTGGCGTCGGGATACTACGAAGCAAGAACCCGGAACAGTGCACCTCCAATTCGATTAGTCATTGCAATCATAGGTTTCCAGATCCAAGCTTTCGTGTGCGCAGTTAATTTGGAGGCTCTGGATTAGATGGATTCAATTCTTCGTTTTTTTTTCTTTCGTTTTTTTCCTTTTCCATTGGGATTTTTTATTGATCCACGGTGCAGTTTCCAGGGTCCAGTAGAGGTGATGGGTCGGGTAACAGTGGGAGAGATAAGTTGCTTTTCCGCTTTGGGAGGAAATAGAGCTGAAATTACTCTTTTGAACTTTGGTCGGGTCTTATTCTGTTGGGATGGAGTTTACGGACGCTTGGATCCGAGTGCTGACCCAAGAGCCGCGGTGTCAAAGGGACTCTTCCAACACTCCGGCAATATATATTTAAATCAGATGGGCCCAGTTTTTATGCATTTGAGGGGAATCTGTTTATTCCTCCAAATTGAAACTTTCCCCATTGTTGTCTGTGGTTTATTCTCTATTTGTTGAGTTTCTATTAGGGTGTCATACGCTGGGTTATTGAAAACCAGCGAAAATTATACCGACTCCATCCACAAGGGGTCAGTAAAGAAGACATACTTTTAGTTAATATCAATAAGCTAAGTGTTATATAAATAGTGTTTTCATCTGGTTTTGTCAATACATTTTGATAAACTCTTCACGGTGAGTTTTTCTGGTATTGCTTTGCCATGAATATTCCACATTATGGCATTAAATCTTGCATTAACAGCAGCTTGAATCCGAGAGATGGGTTTTTCTATTACATTTTAACAATGCATACTCCACACCACTATTAGAAATTTCTATACAAATACAAAGGCAAAAGATTACTCAAGTAAAAGTATCACATGAAAAAAATCTACTTAAGTAAAAGTATTGAAGTGCCTGTTTAAAGTGCTTTAAGTAATGTACTTCAAGCCTCAAATACAGTGATTTTGATTTATTTTAAGTGATTCAATTGAATGCTTTTGTGTTTTTTATATTTGATTTGCTCACAGTTGGGACGTTAACTCAAATTAAATGTGCTAAAATTAAGTCTCAGCCATTTCAGCAGGTCTCATGGCATAAAGAAAAGTCAGTCCTAAAATAGTGGAGTAGGTGCAGATACGTGCCCTCAAATATAGTGAAATACAAGTCAATACAGTTAAATTGACTTGTACAAATACCTAAAAAATATTTGTACTTCGTTACTTTCCACTACTGATTGAGACCCTGATATAATCATCAAACTCCATCCACAAGGAGTCAGTAAAGAAAGTGTAGTTTTAGTGCCGTCAATTCAAGGTTTTGATGCTTAAAACCAGAAACTCATTTATGTATAAATAATGTGAAGATTTTTTTTTTCATCTGTGTTTCTTTTTTTTTTTTTTTTTTTTTTTGGTTTTTGCGATTAGTATATTTTCTAGAGTGCATGGCGATACATTCTTCAAGATGAACTTTTCTGGAAATATTCTTGCTTCGCCTTGAATGTTCCAAGAGTTGACCCAAAAGCCTTGGTGTCATTGGGGCTTGTCCATCTTCCAACACTCTGGGAATCTCTATGTAAATAAGACGTATTCGGTTTTCATGTATCGGAGGAAAAACGGTTTACTTGCTCTTAAACTGAGTCTTTTCCAAACGTTGTATCGATGAATCTCAAATATCAAAGACGTCATGTGTTGGGGGAGTGAGAACAAGCTACAATCATACTGACTCCATCCACAAGGGGGCAGTAAAGAAGGTGTAAGCTACTTTAGAAAACAATGCTGGGTTTTGGAGCATGGATCCATTAAAATAAGTGGATAGGGTATATGATCTATTCACGCTTATGTCAGAAAACCAGAAGAAGTTTGGAAACATGCAAATGACTGTTGGCAATAGTAACTCTGGGAAAACTGAGAAAATGGCCCAGTTTTCTTCCGTTTCGCTGTTATTTTTTTCCTTTTATAAAGTGCCTATTAATTTGTGAGTTATAATTTGACTAATTAAAAAAGAATGTCATTGTAGTGTTCAGTTATGTTTGGCAGCTCAACAGCTACAACCATCTGTCTGTAAGTGACGGTTGTGAAGATGCTGCTGCAGAATCACAATTTTATCACATGCCCAATGTCGGTAACTGCACCTGAAGTCATCATCCACACGTTTTCAGACTTCTTCTGGTAAGCGTGAATAGAGCCTATTGCTATAGCTTAGACCTGTCTTGAGGTAGATTAGTGGCCATTTTTGGTATTGCAAGGAAAAAAAATGTGATGACTGCTCGTGTTCGGCTGACAGGGCTTCTACAGCCTTTACAAAATGTCTGATTTTATGTCAGTTTTAACCTACTTTCAGATCAGAAACTTTTTCTCAGCTCAGAATCCATCAAATGTCTTAAAAACTTTTTAATTGTCTGCTTTGCTCACTCTGCTCGGCTCTAGTTACTCTTGTTCTGATTGGTCAGAGGGGTTTGGTGGTTTGCAAGACCACGCTGCTAGAATGGAAGAAGATCATAGGACGACCACGGGACGTACCGAGCGGCTAAAGGCTCAGATCAGATCAAATCAAACTGAACGGGCCGTCATGTTCAGGTCCCTGAGCTTAGTTTGGAGGCTCAAATAAAAAAAACAAATTTTGCCACAGATATTAGAAGAATTGGGTTTTCATTTGGTTTTCTCAAAGCATGTTTACACACTGTAAATGTGTTTCTGGAGATGTTTTGCTTTGCCTGGAATGTCCTACAGTTCAACTCGCGTATACTGAATTAGACGTTTTTCTCTAACTATCTGCAAATGGATGTGCTCAGTCTTGAACATCTCCAGCCTGCCAGTCTACGGGATGATCTCTCCTTCACTTGTATTCACCATGCGCTTTCACTATTACTTTTTTTCCTTGCCGAGAAGGAGGCTCTAAAGACAGGGGGCGCTCTGGGACACTCATTCATCTGCTTGCTCCCTGTAAAATGTCATTTAACCTGTTGGTCCGTTATTTACCAATGGATAGATTTTCTAACCGTTGGCCAAGTTGATCATTTTGTGAAGCTATGAGTCGCTTACTGTGATTTGAAGCTTTATAAAAATCGATTTTCTTTTTTTATTGCAGTCCAGCGGGGTCAACTCTTCACAAACCCAAACCATAAAACTTGGTTGTTTCCACAGCGCTAGATATGCTTAAAATACCAAACTGTCGAGGTAGCTAACACCTTCTGTCAGAAAGGTTCCACAGTGCGCTTTAAAAATAGCTTTGTTTCAGCCGTACATAGCAGCACATATCTCCGCACTTTTGCCCGTAATCCTCTCGCTTTCCTCCATGCCTGTTTTCATACTAAGACGGCGGCCGCCCGGGTAATTGGCTGTGACAGGTGCTCCCGGGGGGGCTGTTGGCAGGTTATCGGGTTAACCTGTCAGATGTGACCCGCCTGACACCCGCCGCCTGCACAGAAGATACACTTGAATCCGTGCCACAAACGCTGCACCCGGCGCACTCACAGCTGGGCCCTCCGTCGGCACAGGTGGGACTGCCAGGAGGAGGACGGATAGAAGCCGAGTGAAGATCAGGTTGTTATTGCATTGATAACGCCTGATAAGAGATGCTGCTGTCGGCCTGGTGATGTTGACGAGCAGAAGAGCTTTTTTCAGTTCCTTATTCGATCCAGAATCCACACTTTATAAAGATTTGCGTCTAGTGTCTAAGCATGGTCTGCCCGCATCAAAACATGCTGATTACAAGGAGAAAAATGTGAAAATTTCTGTAGAATCAATGAGCGAAGCAAAGCACTAAACTCTGATCGAAGACGAATGGAGCGAGTGTTATTTCGGCGCTACGGTCTGTCTCATTGTTTTGTTTTTCTTTTTTCTTTTCTCAGTTTTGATATTTCACAAACAAAAACAGAAAATAGACAAAGGAGTAAAAGGAAAGGTCATAAATACAAAATCACACAAAAACCACTAAGCGATCACCGCTCCAGTTTACCTGCGCTTCAGCTTCAGTCGTTTCACTCCGAATGCTCCTCGGCACGACTCTTCATCGTCTCCTTCACTTTCATCATCTTCTCATAGTCTCCTTCAATCTTCTCTTCTCCTTCACTCTCATCTCTTCATCTCCTCATCATCTCCTTCATACTCCTCATCTTCTTATCGTCCTCTTCACTTTTCTCATCTCTTCATCGTCCCCATCTCTATCCTCATCTTCTCATCAACTCCATCACTTTCCTCTTTCATCATCTCCTTCACTCTCATCTTCTCATCATCTCCTTCACTCTCCTCATCTTCTTCTTCACTCTCCTCATCATCTCCTTCGCTCTCCTCATCTCCTCATCATCTCCTTCACTCTCCTCATCTTCTCATCGTCTCCATCACTGTCCTCTTTCATCATCTCCTTCACTCTCATCTCATCATCTCCTTCACTCTCATCTCCTTATCATCTCCTTCACTCTCCTCATCTTCTCATCGTCTCCATCACTTTCCTCTTTCATCATCTCCTTCACTCTCATCTCATCATCTCCTTCACTCTCATCTCCTTATCATCTCCTTCACTCTCATCATCTCCGTCACTCTCCTCCTTTCATTGTCTCCTTCAATCTCCTCATCTTCTCATCGTGTCCTTCACTCTCATCTTCTCATTGTCTTCTTCACTCTCCTCATTTCATCGTCTCCATCAATCTCATCTTCTCTTCGTCCCTTTCACTCTCCTCATTTCCTCATCTTCTTCTCTTCTCCTTCACTCTCTTCATTGTCCCCTTCACTCTAACTTTCTCATCGTCCCTTTCACTCTCTTCATCTCCTCATCATCTCCTTCACTCTCCTCATCTTCTTATCGTCCTCTTCACTTTTCTCATCTCCTCATCGTCCAGTCAGTTCACTCTCTTCATCTCCTCATATTTTTAAGCTATTATCTATTATCTTGTTTTATTGCATGTTACCACTTTCCTGCTGTTCTTGAACTGTGCGTTGCAACACTGGAATTTCCCCAGTGTGGGACTCTCCTCATCTCCTCATCCTCTCATCGTCCTCTTCACTCTCCTCTTCATCACTTCTACCACCTTGAGACTCCAGGCCCCAGGAGCAAAAAAATCCCACAAACATCATCTAACCAGCTGCATTTGGTGATGTTCAAACTTTTATTGAAACGTATAATAAAATGAAAAGTAATCTGAAGGTGATCATAAGTTGGTTGAGAATTTGTATTACATGGATAGATAAACACTTTATTTATCCCAAAGGAAATTTATTTTAGCTAGTTCCAACCAAATGGACAGAGAATCGTTGTGAATCAGATAAGTAATCGTCAGTGTTGATGATGTGATTGCTCTGCTTGGAATGGTCCACAGTGTATTACACAAAATGGATTCTTGTGAGCTTCAAGCCATGTTATAATGTTTTTAACTCATTTAAAACAGGACGTGGAGTTGTGTTTTCTCTCAAACTGAAAACTCTCCATCTTGTGGTTTCATGAATCAGCAGTTTTCAAGTCTAAATGATTCCACTGAAGCTGTATGGAGTTTGTAACACTTGTATTACCACTTGTATTACCTCATGACATCACAAGGTGGAGCAGAGTGTTTTCAGTTTGAGAGAAGAACTCTTAATATACTTTGTTGATAAACGAATGTCCTAAACCAACTCTGTATCGAGGTGGGAGTCAGATTTAAACACCACAATTGAAGACGGAGCTTGGTCAAATTTATGTCAGGGAAGTTTATCTGCCACCATCAATGCTCGATATAGACTTGTACACTATAATTCCCTTCATCATTAATATATAACTCCAGAAAAAATTCATAAGGTAAAACCAGATTTTCCTGACCTGTGTTTCCGATGTTCTGTGGAAGTGGTTCATTTTTACTCTGCACCTGGACATGTGTGAAAGTGAAAAGCTTTTGGTTTGACTTTTGCAAAGTCTTATCCACAATTACAAAAAAATTCGATACCTCTTAATCCTGAATTTTGCCTACTTGGAAATTTGGAGAAAATTGAACCATTAAATAAATTCCAAATAAAACTTCTAGAAATATTATTGGCGGTGGCAAGAAAATGCATTGCAGTCACATGGAAGGCTGATTCCCCCTGACCTAAAACAAGATGGTCCTCAGAAATGAACAGCTGTGTGCCTTTGGAACAGATCACTCAGCCTCAGACAGGCTTAGAACACCTTTGTTAGAATATGGCAGCCCTACTTGGATTATGTGAAAGTTCCTCCAACTGACCTCTGTCTATCTGAACAATTGTACTACAAAAAGCCCATGTGAAGCATCCTCTATTATTTTATTTTGTTTGGGGGGCGGTGCTGTTCTTGTTCTGTGTTTTTTTTTTTTTTTTTTCACTGTGCATTTCAAACTAAAAAGCAAAAATAAAATATTGCAAAAAAAACAAAAAAAAAACCTCTTAATATGCCTGATTTGTGTCTGAATGAAACAAAATATAACTGCAGGTATTGTCCTGATGAGGAAACGTCAACATAGATCAGAAAACAGCTTAATCTGGGCCCTTTAAACAAATCAAATCTATTCAAATATAGGTGCTTTTATAGCTTAAAAAATAATTTGATGGCAGATGGTGAGCCACCAGAGAAGCTGCATCGTGAAGCTTTAAGGCAAACTCCACACAGAAAATAAATAAATAAATAAAAATAAAAACTTTTAGGTGTTATAAATACAACTGAACTCCAAATAGTGAATACTAGAAGATTAAAAACAAGACCTTGGCAGTATAATATTACTTGCTTTAGCGTGCATATGTGGAGCTTCATGATGGATGATCTGGAGCTGCTGTATAATGTACATACGGCCCTGTGGCTTTAACTGTCCTCTTCAATTGGATTCTGTTTATATTATCACTGTTTACATCAGTCCACGTCGGGCCCCTTTTACATAATTATTTGGGACAATTGGATCTTATCTCATTGCAAATACTGCATCTTCCCCAAAGTTAAATCATGTCTGCGTCTCCTTCCTTTATCCATTAGATTATCTCCAGACTCGGGATCACGATACCGATACTGATGTAGCAAGTGCCGATCCTGGAAGAAGAACTGAGGCGAGTATCGGTCGCAGAATATCGGTTCAGGGATAGGCCAATTCATGAATGTTACAAAATGATTATTAAAAATGTCCTATTTATTTTATTCTGGACGTTGCATTGGGCACATAGTGGTAACTGCTGACCACACCACCATAGAAACACATGCAGAACACCCCCAGCTTGTCAATTGTAATCCATTTCTGCACTGGTATTAGGTATTGACACCCCCACATTATTCTTTTAAAGTGTGTGAACCATATACAAATGTAACAGGTAGTTTTGGCTTGACTTTAAAGCTTCTCTTTTACGCAGTTTTGACTCTTAGGAGCTTAAGTCAGGTTATAATGTTGCTACCTCATCAAAAACACACCTGGAGTTGTGTTTTGTTTCATTCGCACATGTCTCCAAAGCTCAAAATGCTCTGTTCCACCTTGTGATGTCATGTGGTGGTAGTTTGTGGTAGTTTTACTTTTTGTTCAGCAGAGGTTGTAAACTTCACAGCTGAAATTCAATCCAAAAGATTCTCGGATTTTAAAAACACAGCTGTATTACCACATTTGAGAGAAAAAGTCAGGTCAAATATACAAGATTTTTGTGCTAAATAAAACACAACTCCAGGTATGTTTGATGAGGAAATAACATTATAACGTAAATCAGAAAATAGCGTCAAATGGACTCTTTAAAAACAAAACTGATGGTCAATAATATAAGACCTATTCTGACAACTATTCGAAAGATACTGCATCACGTTGGGTTTCAGAATGATGGGAATTACAGGCGTTTCCATAGTGATAAATAATTTAAAACGCACAGATTTTACTATTATGTTACACACAAATACTGCACTGTACTGTACCGGGGGCTAAAACAGCACGCCAACATTCAACCCATTTTCACCTGTATTTAGACTTTCAAAACAACAAATCCCCCATTGTGTTTCAGCTTTATTCATCTTCTAAATACTGCAACTGCTAAAATGGCTGCTGTCAATTAATGAGGGGTGAATAGATTCTTTGGCCCGGGGCGTTCATACTTCTATGTTGACACACACACACACACACACACACACACACACAAACATCAGTCGGGCTCTTGATTTCAACCTTTAAAAGTCTATCTCAAAGTCTAGAGCGCCGCGCAGACAAAGCACGGGTATGATGAAATATAGAGTAACTGCAGGGAGCTCGGCGTGTACACTGGAGCTGTGCACGTGCGACGGGTCTGACAGGGATCGGTCATCTCGGACAGACAGCTGAGTCGGAGCTGGTCAGTTGTCAAAGAGATTACAGCTCGTCCCTTGTCGTCCATGTAGTTTTTACACGTGATTATTTCTATCCTGAGGTTTGCCACAAGAACAACTATATTGGCTTATTGTTCGATGTATGAAACCTGGAACACCGTGAAGTATTTTGGTCGACGATGTTTGATGATTGTGTGACTTTTTTGCCATTTTTATGTAGTAAGGTTAGATTTGAGCTGTAAAAGGTAAAATAAATAACATCTATGGCTAATTATTGCTTAATTTTTCCATTTATTTGTTTGCAGTTTCGAAGGTGCACTTTCCTAATGGATGGTCGGTCACCTGATTGTCTCCATGGGAACGTGATTGCTTCATCTAGAATGTTCCATGGTATAGATTAAACCTATCGATCACGAGGGAAGAGCAGATTACAGCAATACGAGATATTACAAATCAGATATGTGGAGTGTCCCCCTTTTTCATTAAAGGAATTATTGTATTTTTGAGCAATAGAAACTACCGTATTTTTGGGGCTATAAAGTGCACCGGATTATAAGGCGCAGTATCAAATAATATGTCAGTTGTGTCATTGTCCACACATAAGGAGCATCGGATTATAAGGCACAATAAGAGAAACAAAACACGTGTCGGATAAATCGAACTTTATTCAGGTCATTTACAATAACTCTCAGTTGTAGCTAACACAAAAATACAAGTTTAACAGTTGGTGATTTGGGCATCAAACATGCCCGGATCCCTCTCAACATTGTTCAGTTTTAACACTAAAATACAACATCTGAAATCTGCATGGTGCATGTCTCTTAACAGGTGCATTTTGGGTCCTTGTACAGCACACGGCAGAACTACCGGTATGTTGCACAGTCGCCCTATATGTGGCCAACATATTACTCCTCCTGACTCGCCCACTAATACCTTATTAGACTAATGTGGACAACATCAAATCGGTTGGAGGTTAAACACAACCAAAGGTCACACATAAGGCCACTGGATTATAAGGCCACTGTGGATTTTTGAGAAAATGTCATGATTTTAGATGCGCCTTATAGTCCGAAAAATACGGTAGATGGATACGATGGAACATGGTCTCCATGGAGACAAGCAGGTAGTGGACAGTCCAGTCTAAAAGTTGCACAGTGCACCTTCATATTTAAAAAGTGGTGAACTGGGATTAACCTGCTTTGCGTCAGTGGAGAAGTGGGTTTTAATTTTATCGATTAATTTCTCTGTAGGAACATATTGTGCTTCCATATTGTGTTGTCATCATGACAGAGCTACATGTGCTGTACTTTGCAGTAATAACTAACCGTCATATGATTTACACAGGTTGAGAGTTCCAATTATATTAAAAAAATAAAATAAAATCACATTCACTAAGATATATTCCCTCTACTTCATCCAGAAAGCACTTATTCAGTTACAGAGGTAAGGACAGTTAAGTGCCTTGCCCATGAACCCCCCAACATTAATAATAGCAGCATTTCACACAGGTGGAAGAGGGGATTGAACTGGCAACCTAAAACAGATGTTAATATGTTTAATATGTCAAAAGGTCAAAATGTGTTCTTGATGTTTTTAGCAATGGTTTTAAACCATTTTTGACTTTGATTTCATTGACGTCTAAAATGTTTTATTGGCCTTCCCCACAGATCAGATGTGTAACTGCTGGTTTCCATGGAGATAGTTAAGTTAAAGGAGCCACACAAACTCTTTGCAACAGTCCAGAATTATTCCACACATTAACACTTTTGTAGCATCAAAATAAATGTTTTGCCTTCACGATACTGGTAACAACAACTAGCATGCTAACAACACACCAGCCTTACTTCTTGATTTGTAGCCAATAAAAAATCCTTATATTTTTGACCCTTCTGCTGTTATAGAATATATGTACTGTGGCAAAAAAACCTTTTACTTTGTTACATGAAATAAATTGTACAGCCCCTTAAGTATTAAATATAAATATTGTGGTCAGATGTTCAAAGGTTGCAGGTTAAATTCTCAAGACCGTCATAGCATAACTGTACCTTAAGCACTTCCAGGCCAGAGAGGCGGCTGTGAGTTGACCACTTATTAGCAGGATCACACAGCGGCGTTATAAAGATGGAGGACGAGATGGCAATCAGAAAGAAAGGCCAGAGAATGAAAGCTGATGATAGTTCTAACGAAGAGGCTATAAAAAGAGCCCGGCTTTGATCTGATCACAATGAGGCGACGTGATTGCTCTGATGGTGTTATTCTAATGCCGAGAAGGAGAAGACAGCAAGGAAGTTCACACAAGTTTTGTCCAGGAGAAAAATCAATCAGCAAGATGCTCTTACAGGTTCTTGAATCATCCTTAAGAAAAAAAAAAAAAAATCCATATAAAAATACTTTCTAATGATGAAGTGGAGACCTTGCTGAAAATAGCAACTGAATATGTTTAGAAACAGAATTTGAAAAGGTCAGATTCACATATTTAGTTCAGCTTTGTGAGAAAATTGTCAACATACTTTCGATCAAAAAATAGATAAAAAAATATTTAAATTATTTGTAGTTGTTTATATGATTGATTCAACAGATAAGAAGCATAAAAAGCTGCGTTCAGACCACAACATCGAAATCCTGTTTGACGCCTCTGGTTGGATTTAGTCTATTCATTACATAAAACACGTCAGCGCAGGTGATCGGCTCAGACATTTGTGATCAATAAGAGAAACAAAACGTGTGTCGGATAAATTGAACTTTATTCAGGTCATTTACAATAACTCTCAGTTGTAGCTAACACAAAAATACAAGTTTAACAGTTGGTGATTTGGGCATCAAACATGCCCGGATCCCTCTCAACATTGTTCAGTTTTAACACTAAAATACAAAACCTGAAATCTGCATGGTGCATGTCTCTTAACAGGTGCATTTTGGGTCCTTGAACACCACACGGCAGAACTACCGGTATGTTGCACAGTCGCCCTATATGTCGCCAACATATTACTCCTCCTGACTCGCCCACTAATACATTATTAGACTAATGTTACAACATCAAATCGGGTGGAGGTTAAACACAACCAAAGGTCATACATAAGGCCACTGGATTATAAGGCCACTGTTGATTTTTGAGAAAATGTCATGATTTTAGATGCACCTTATAGTCTGAAAAATACGTTATACATAGTGGCTGTTGATACTAGATCTAAATTCTTTGGAAAAGCTGGTGAAAGTTCATCTGATGCACTGTCACGCAGGTGTTGGTGCGGTGTGTCACTAGTATACTGACATACTGCACTTTTAATCCAATCAAAAACAACCAGAGAAAGCGTCTATCAGGAGTAAGCCCAACAATTAGCCTGTGTGATCTTTGCCACCCGTGTAGGACCCTTATGTAACTTCACTTGTAAACCAAAGTTAGCCCTGGCCCTCACCTCGGCTCCAGATCAATCTCTTATCCTCAGGTCCACCATTTCTTCCTCTCAGATCAGCCCCTCTTTGGTTAGCTTTGATCCCCCTCTATCTCCGTATGCACACCCTTCTAATCCACCCCAGTCAATATTGTGCATTCCTCTAGCATCAAGCCTGCTCCCGGATCCATACGTGCCGAATTTTCAGCGATTATTTCTGGTGCATAAAAGAATGGAGAGAAAGTCGAGATTCTCAGGTGGAGCGCAGACTTTTCACACATTTCCACACTTTACAGTCGCATATTCATCTGTCGCTACGGGCAACAGCTGTGGAGGTTGCTATGGAGAGCCCCGTTGTAGCTGCGCTTGTGTCAACATTTACACGGGAATACTGCGGGGCCCTATCAGCTCTGAGAGGCCTATCAGCGGTGGGGTATTCTGCAATCGCGGGTGTTGTTTGAAATAGTGTTGTTTGTAGAGAAAAGCAAATATCTGTGGTACACGAGGAGAAAATTTGATGGGAAAAATCACAAAATCGTAGAGCGACCTCAACCAAAAGATCGGAATAACGTAGAAAGAGAAGCTCCAAAAAGCAGTGCAAAAATGGCCGCAAAAGTACTCAATAAAATATAAAAACGTAAAGGCTAAAACTGTGAGCTGAACGTCGCAATTTATTACAATTTAAATCAAAATCTGGATCTCGTGTCTTGTCTTTTCTTGTCTTGTCCCACCTTTGTGTAGAAACTCTCATATATAGAGCCAGGATTGTGTTGTCATATGTAATAATTCAATAATCAGTCAATTATTTTAAATCAATGGAGATTTTAAAACGCCAAATAAATACTAAACTTAGCATTGAATCAAAAGTATTCTGCATTATAGTGTGATGAATGTTACCAGCACCATTTTAACTGTTTATTCCATGGAGGCTTTGATTCCTTTTTTTTTCCCATCTTTTTTCACAATTTTTGCTAATGTAGTTCAATGGTAATTTTGCTCTTCTGGCAAAAAAAAAAGGGGAAAAAAAAGTGGATTTCCATGGTGATTTTACATTTATTTTACAGTTATTTTACATTTCACCCCAAGTTTGAACCTGAACTATTCTCAGGACAAGTTATTGGTCAGATCTATGAAGAAGCAAGCCTGGATATGGTAAGAATCCATGTTTTTAAAAAAGTATTTTGAGCTATGAAACACCTGTAATTGAGCAAACGCAAGGGAGATCATATTTAATGCCCTACTGTGTCGCATTCCAGGTAAAGAAATAACGTCTCCATGGTGACACGGAAGTAGCGGACCCTCCACCTCATAAATCACATCCCGCACTTTTAAGTATTTAACATTAGGCTTTGACCTGATTAGAATGAAAAGCTTTCTCAACTTTTTATCAATTTCCTCGTGTCCCTAAGCAAAGTTTTTTTTTTTTGTTCTTTTTTATAGAAATCTATCATCCTTTTTCGTAATCACACGTCTACCATCTCCACCCACTGCCGAACTTTCACTGAACTCATTTGTCTTTGTCTGTTTAAATCACTTCTGGTTGAAATGATCCTTATATTTACTACGCCAGTCAAAAGTTTGGATACTTTTTCCATTTCTTTTCTTTTTTTTTGTCATGACTTTTTACATTATACATTCTCAGTGAAGCCATCAAAACTATGAATAATAAAACATATTTGGAATGTGGATTTTTTTTTTTTTTAAAGTGTGAAATAACTCAA
>KN495646.1:18402-30631 GCA_000787155.1 Scartelaos histophorus
AAAAAAAAAAAAAAAGTGTAATTTATTTCACAGAATTGACTCTTGTGAAGTTTAAGTTGTGTTACAATGCTGTTAAATCATCAAAAACATCTAAAAAGTTGTGTTTTGTTTCATTCACACGTGTTTGAGTAACGCTTTTATTAACTATTTACAATTCACTGGGCAAATGACTAAAAAAAAATTAATTTTGATTTCAGTTTCTCTCTTTTAATGTCTGTCTCTTTTTTAATTTATGATGATTATTTATATTTTGTTTGTTTGTGATTTTAATGTATTTCTTATTCTCTAAAGCATTTTGAATTACTTTGTGCACGAATTAAGCTATAAAAAATAAACTTCCCATGCCTATTATTAGTCTGTCTACATCCCCAAAGCTCAAAATCCTCTGTTCCACCTTGTGATGTCATAAAGTGGCAGTTTTTAAGTTACCAGCTACATTTTACTTTTAGTTCAGTAGAGATCGGCAATTCCAGAGCTAAAATAATCCAAATAATTCTAGTTTAAGAGAAAAACTTAGCCTAAATACGCCAAATTTGTGAATGAAGCAAAACACAACTCCAGGTTTGTTCGTAATAAAGAAACAACTTTATAGACCAGGAACCGGCGTAATATGGACCTTTTACGTTTTTATTTGACTCATAATTCCATACATGTTGCTTTGTATGTTTGAGGTCTTCAGTATCTACAAATAAAAGTAAAACAAATAAAGTAAGCAAAGACAATACCCTGCACAGTAATAACGGTTTCCAGCTCCAGCAGACACAACCCCCGTAGGACTTGGACATTGTTTTCGCATACTCATTTGTCTCATTTACCATTTACGCATTTTCCGAGTATCATCCCAAGGCCCGATACTGAAAAACAACGTTCCCCCATCACACGAGTCCGTTCATCTCATCAGTGTAGAGTTAGCGCCACGCCTCGTACAAAACTCACCGGGGAGCGTGCGGCTGCTATCTCCTCATACTATATATACAGTATTGACTTTCACTGGCAATACTACACACGGAATAACAATCAGGAGAGTCTCCGATGGGAAAGGCTGGTGGAGGCTCCTGTTTATGCATGCCAATACTGAACATGTGATGATATGAACCAGACGGGGGATTTTGGAGCCAGTGGTGGAAGGAACACTCATCTTTTGTTACTTTAAGCTACACGGTGGAACTTTTCTGATGGTTATTCTACAGCTTTAAGCAAATTTATCTTGTATTTCTTCAATTACAGCTGTTTTTATTCCTCAAAAACCTGCGTTATCATTATGAGCAGGTTCGCTTCTCCACAGATCTGACACGTAACTTGGCCTGGTGATGTGGCCTGCTCGTCTCCATGGAAATAGTTAAATTAAATGCCATACTGTGGAAAATTTCAGGAAAAACTAAACAAAACATGGAGTTGAAGTGGTGAAAAGTTACACAGTGCATCTTTAAGTAAAAGTACAGATACCGGAACAAGAAAATACTCAAGTAAAAGTAAAAAAATCACATGTAAAAATCTACTTAAATAAAAGTATTAAAGTACCAGTTTTTAAAAATGTTATTAAAGAGTTAAAAGTATTGTATCGCAATTATTTTCAAATGTAGTGATTTTGTAAAAAAAAAAAAAAGAAAAAAAGAAACCCTCAAATCTTTTTTTCCCTTTTATTTGCATATTTTTGTTTGCTCATAGGTTTATTCAAATAAACCTTCATCTTTTTCAGCAGGTTTCAAACAGTAATAAAACACACTTTTACTTTTCAGTCCTGTTCAAAAATGTAGTAGAAAGTACAGATACTCGCTTTCAAATAATAGTAAAAGTAAAAAGTATCCACAAATATCCAGTATTACTTACTGTTTCCTTTGTACCAGGAGTTTTGTTTCATTCACAAATGTTTTAACACAGAAACCCTGGATATTTAAGTAAACTTCCTCTGTCACAAAGACTCTGTTCCACCTTGTGATGTCATGTGGTAAAACAGGATTTGCTCCACTGTGTTCTTAAACTCTGTGCACCTTCTCTAGAATCAATTGGATGATTTCAACCCCAGAATTGCCAATCTCTACTGAACTAAAAGTAAAAAAAATGTCTAAACTACCACTTCATGACATCACAAAGTAGAACAGAGAATTTTAACTCAGACAGACAATAAAGGGTTACTTAAACATGTGAGAATGAGAACTCCAGGTATGTTTTTGAGGAGGTAACAACCTTCTAGTGTATCTTAAAGCTCATAAGAGTCAATTTTGTGTAATATAGGACCTCTCAGTGCACTGCTTTTACTATGTTACATTCCACCACTGGTTTAGATTGAAACTTTGATGAGTTCATACACACATGTGCGTAGAGTGTATGAAGACGGAATCGCAAGCTCCCTTTTCGAATGATGCAAGCAGCGGCGGAGCATATGTAGCGTATACTGAACACAGCCCGGGTCCACTGGGAGGGGGGAAGCCTGCATGTATCTGATGATGAAGCCCCATGAAAAGAGATGTAATCATAGATGTGAAGGAGAAAAGCTGTTGTTGGATGGTTGCCGAGTGATTATGAATATTTACAGTAAGATGAGGCTGGCGATGTGTTATCTGGAAAACGCTGTATCATTCAAAGCCATGGCGGGATCTGGGGAATGGAAAAACTGCTCAATGTTAATAGCCTAATAAATGTCAAAGTCAATGCATCTTTTATATGTTCAGTTATTTGTAGTGTTTGGGTGATTTTCTCGGCTTATTGGGGAGTTTTGTCATTTCAAATTGCTATGTTTCTGTCTCTGCGTGGCGGTGCATTTACAACAGAAATATAGCACTGCAATTTTAAACCATTACCGTATTCGGAAAAAAGAAACGCAGGAAAAAAGCTAGCACTCACGCTTTTGATCCCCAGGGCCTTTTTGTGCGGAGTTTGCAAGTTTCTCCCCAGGGCGGGTTTCCTCTATCGACCCTAAACGTGCTACATGGGAAAATTCTCCAGCTAAGGTAGTCCTGACCAAGACCAGCAACAAGATGACGGAGATGGGTCCCCGGCAGCACAGAAGGAAGGGTCAAACGCAGGGGACGATCAAGTGTACCTTACCTTAACCCTACCTAAAGATATCGGTTGTACACATACTTGACTATAGGCGTAGTCTTGAGATTCTGTCCAATGTATGTGCAGGATGATGAAATAGAATCATTCGTCTGTTTCAAGATAAAACAGAACTTTGTCTTATTCCAGTCACACAATAACATTAGCATAAAACATAAAAATGGCACAGTGCTACTTGCTACTATTTAGGAAAGTGCAGCTGGGATGAATGATTTCTTGAATATAAATCATGCAACCAACCAAGACAGAGCGTCATTTTATAGATGTTAGGTCACCTGTGTTTTGTAAGGCTTATAACTGCTGTGACCACCAGGGGGCATCGGGAAATTGATGAAGGTTTATGATTTTTATTAAAATGTTGAACTTAGTGTGGGTGTAATTTATAAAAATATAAATAAATGATAATATACTCTATTTTTTACCTTTGATGGACCACCCTAATAAAGTTTCAGAGAACCACGATTAGAATCCTGCATAAGGTTTTCCAAAAGATGATTTAGGAAGAAATTTGGAAGAAAAATGAGATGGTTGCTCAAGCTGCACAGTGTTTCCTGGAAATTGACTAATTTAGCATTTTCAAGTAACTTTTTATGGACTTTAGGACTTTCTAAGTAATTTTTATGCAAGTTTCAGTTTGTGTTTGCAGAATAAAATGACAAATTATTTGAATACACCTTATTTATTTGGTTTGCTATGTTATAGTATAGGGTTATTTTCAAGTGTCTTGTGCAACCCCTAAATATTAATTAATTTGCATAAACTTTGGACCCAAATATTTTGCCTAGATATGGAACCAAATGCAGGGTTCTAATCTAGAGAATCTAAAAAAAGTAAAAAATGAAATAAAAATTGATCACCCTATACTACAAACACATTGGACACAAGTGATAAAAGCTTCATGATAAAAGCGTCGTGATAATAGCATTGTGATAATAGCGTTGTGATAATAGCATTGTGATAATAGCGTTGTGATAATAGCCTCATGATAATAGCATTGTGATAATAGCGTCGTGATAATAGAGTCGTGATAATAGCATTGTGATAATAGCGTTGTGATAATAGCATTGTGATAATAGCCTCGTGATAATAGCCTCGTGATAATAGCCTCGTGATAATAGCGGCCCATTAGCTGGCACTTAGCATTTCGCAATATCACAAATAAACATCTAAGTGGTCATTAAACATACATTTTCTACAACTTCCTACTGCAAACCACTTCAGAACACTCTGCAGACATGTTGATGCATATGTGTGCCTTTTAAACCATTACTCACTTCTTTATTATGCACACAAGACTTGCACCCACAAGCTCCACACCATGCACTGAAAACAACTAAAACACGTAGCGTTGTCATCCAAACTTGAAAACAATAGCATCTGATTTGTTGCAATGTCTGTCAAACACTCGGTAGAAATAGAAACATTTTCCCTTCGTCACAACCTGTTAAGACATTCTTCTGCAGTGTGGGTGAATATGTGATTCTTATGTTTGTAAAGAAAATGAAGAAACAGCATCATAAATTTACTCAAGCCTACAACACTGGAAATCTCTTCGCACATCACGGCACCTTTAAGTCCTCCTATTATAAGCAAGACAACATTACAAAGCTTGGTTGTTGAATTCAGTTATTTGCAGTACTTCCCACTGTATTATCTCAAAGTGAATGTATTCGAAATGGAGAAATAGATGAGCTCCTTGGCCAGTCCCGGAGATGTGATCTGTCACTGTGATGTATGGCTCTATAAAGATTACACTGGAAGCACTGGGAGAGATATCCAACACTGAGGCCTGGAGGACTCGTGCTTATATCCCTTCATCTTTTCAAGCTTATTCAATGTCGTCGACACCTTTTAGAGCGCCGTATAGTAAATAAAATGCAGGAAATACGCACGCTGTTTTGATAAAGGTTGTTATAAAAGGTTCCATGTGCGTAGTCTGTTCTGAGCGTAGTGCACTTGTGAGGATGTTTTTCTTGTAATTGGACAGAACATCTTGTCTTGACTGGAAATGGTTACCTCACTTGACTTCACAAATTCACTCTGACTGACGGGCTACGCAGTAAATTTAAGGAAGGGGTATTTTACTTCTGTAGTAAGTATTTAGATCACCTTTTATCATTTTGAAAATAGTATATTAGCTGAAAAAAGGTATTGACAGTTTCGTTTTTAATTGTCTGAGTCTCCCCTTCGTTTGCTCTCGGGGTTAAGTCACTCCCCCTTCAGAGCGCCATGGTTATATTTATATGGTCACATGTTTATATAGCACTTTTCCACTTTCAAGGCGCTTTACATCAAGAAACAACTCACCCATTCACACACATGAATACACTAGTGTACACAAGTGTTTTGCCCAAGAACACAATGACAGCATTCATCTGTGGGAGCTGGAATCGCGCCGCCAACCGGCGCATCTGTGGATATGACCGCTCGTCCAATGATGTTTAAGTCGAGAGCGGGATTCAAACCGCCAACCTTCGGATCAACGGTCAAACACCACTAACTGAGCTACTATCGCTATGACAACACAATCAGCCTGCATCCTGCTAATGAAACTACTGCACGTCACATCAGGTTTGTCTAGATGTTATGTACAGTTCTGTATCATAGCTCAAAAATACAAATTTTACCTGTTTAGTTGCGTCATAGATAAAATTGTTGGTTTATCCAGCAGTTTTAAGCCCATATAAAACAAGCGGCTCTATTATAGCATAGCAACATATAGGAAAGTCACAGTAACAAATGTTGAAGCACGACATTTTTTACTATTTGGATGATTTCAGCTCTGGATTCTACTGAACTAAAGGAAGGTGGAGCATTTAGAGCTTTGGAGATGTAGACAGGCTAATAATACGGGCTTACTCAAACAACATAACATGACTTAAAAAGAGTCCATTTAGCATAACATAGGACCTTTAACACTGGTCATACAGGAGTGAGATTATTAGTGTGATTTCTCTTTGTGGATTAGCACAGGAGATAATTTGTAATGGCGCCAGTGATTGAGTTGGACAGGCCAGTCGAACCGGCCGTCATGATCCCATCTACAAACAAGATTCTGGGGAGTTTTTCAGTCTGGTTCCAAAAGGCCAATGAGTTTTTTTTTTCCATATTTACTGTGCAGTTCAAGTTTCTAATGAATAAATCAAAGCGAGTGACCTTCTAAATTCAAAACAGTAATTTGTGTGAAACGGCTTCTAATTTGTTTGGCATAGGTTAGCTTCATGTGACATTACAACATTTTAGTTATGCCAGAGTTTAAAATGGAGCTGAAGGACAGGTCAGAATTCTATGGTAGAGTTTGCTGTTTAAAGGTGCATTACGTAACTTTTTGGTTGGTCACCTGCTTGTTTCTAAGGATTTGTCATTGCTCTGCTTGGAATGTTCCATAGTATTACATTCTACCTTACATTTATTCAATGACAGGTGGTTTTATAGATCAAAAATACCTATTCTGACTGTGGTCTCAATGGTGATACTTTGAAATATTCCCAACAAATCAATAACATCTCTATGGAGAAAAGCATTTGATGGACCGTCCACCTGAAAAGTTACACAATGCACCTTTAACTGTTTAACGTATGGATTTGTTGATCTGACCTCTTCACGTGAATCGAAATCTGGCACAAAGTTGAACGTCTTGTCTGTCAGTATAAATAAATAAAGTGAAATGAATCGTCCACAAATAGGTGCAGAAATGGTGTCACTATTCAACCTCAAAGATGCGATTGTTGTCAGTTGAAAGGACTTTAAGCCATAAAGGTAAGTTCATGTACCCAATCCCTGACAAATAATGAAAACATTCAACATTTGTGGATAATATGTGCATTGTGTAACTTTTCTGATGGAGAATGGAGAATACTCCATTTCTTTGTCTGGAATGTTTCACAGTACAGTATTAAACCTTTGTAATCTCTTGGAGACCAAACCAGGCCAAGTTACAAAAAGTGTTGCGTTTATATTTTTGTTGAGTGTAGGTATTTTTAAGCTATAAAAGCACCTGTAATTGAATAAATGTAATGTAATGTCATAGTGTGGAACATTCCAGGCAGAGCAGTGAAATATCCATAGAAACAAGCAGGTGACAGACCCAAACCAAAAAGTGACAGTGCACCGTTAATGGGTTTCAGTTTTCTGTTTTATGGAACATTTTAAAGACTTTTTCCCATGCAAACGCTATGGCAACCGTCCATTTTCATTTTCAAACTCATAAATAGAGTTATATAAGCCCCAACACGCCATATGAAACTAATCAAATTGTAGAATGTGAACGAAACCTATACATCGGGCTTTTGAGGACTTTAAATATTTTTCTTTTTCTATCCTTTTAAATATTGAAGTTTTTGATTATTAACAGTGCACTGTTTAACTTTTCTGGTACACGGTCCACTACCTACTTGCCTCCATGGAGATGTTATTGCTTTGCCTAGAATGTTCCATGATATGACATTAAACATATCCAATTAGCATTTTGGCATTAGCACAGACGTTTCTTTTGCTCAAAAATACAATCTTTTTTTTCTGTGAATCTGGCGACTCTCCACAGATCTGACCTGTAATGCAGTGTTATAATGTAGTGCTGTAGTCTTAGATAAGACTCTGCAAAAACTAATCACAAACTCTGAAGTACTGGAGATTGACCTTTTTATAATTCTATATATATTTCTTAATCATTTTACAAAACTAAAGTAGGACAAAAAGCTCCAACAGTGAGGACAAAATCTCAAAAGCAAATATTTAAAGGTCCTATATTAGCAAAGCAGTGATATTTCCATGAAGATAAAGAGGTGATGGACCCTCCACTAGAAATGTTACGAAGTGCATCTTTATTTAGCATCGCAACAATCAAAATACTTCATCATTCTGAAGACTAGCTGCAAAATCGCTGCAGTTTACGGTTTTTGGTTGTACTATTTGGGTGTTGTGCCTTGAAACGCAGTCTCCGGGCCTTAATCTGGCTACTCTCTCTGATTAAAAACAGCAAACTAAGCCAATTACAGGGGCCTACAGGTGGTCAATTAGACAAGTGGGTCAGAACGGGCTCCAGGTCGAGGACACCGGCTCCTTTGATACCCAAACAGTCCTCCTGACGTCAGCAACAACTTTTCCCAAACAGTCATTAACAGAGTTTGTGTTTTCAGAAGGAACAAAAAGAACCCCCATTGAAAATAAACGAGAGGAGGTCCTGTGTTTGAAATGTTGAATTTGGTAAACAAAAGTGCGCGACCTTTCTCGACTTCTTTAACCCATCCTGCTTTTCATGTTGCAGTTGAAAAAGCCTGTGCGGACCTGGGCGGGAGCTTTTTTATTCTCGTCTGCACCTGCGGTCACACTGCTAATGATGTTTACCATATGTGTTTTGAAATAGTGGTTCACCGCGAGCGCCGGGCATTGTGTAACTTTTTTGGTGGAGGTTGCCATATACTCGTCTCCATGGAGATATCACAGTTTTGCAGTGATTATTTTGCAGTACGGAAAGAAAACAATCACAATGGAGACAGTGGTTCAATCTCTGGAGAGGCAACCCTGCACCAGGTAAGAATTCATGTTTTTAAGGTATTTTTCAGCTATAAAATGCAAAAGAAATATGTTTAATGCCCTGTGGGACATGCCAGGCAAAGAAATAACATCGCCATGGAGACAAACAAGTAGCATAGTGCACCTATAAGTCTGACGATACGATACTTATCATGATATCCATAATATACCACGATATATCCCAACACTAAAACAACAGATGATATATTGCAATTTATCAATAATTACTTCTAATAATATTGTCAACTACACCTTCACGAGAACCAAATTGTATGAAATTATGATGTTATTATTACTATTCTACTGTATTTATTGCCTTTTTTAAATGTTGAGAACAGTGAATGCAACCAATGAATTTTAGTGAAAAATATTTTTTAAATCAATTCAGAGGCATTTTGATTCGATTCGAGAATTGTACTATGAAGTATCACAACATACGACTGAAGTTATTTTTTCAGCACACCACTATCTATAAATATAAAGTATCTGTACTTTACTTAGTAGTGGATACTTTTTACTTTTACTTCAGTACATTTGAGAGAAGGTATCTGCACTTTCTACACCACTATATTTTTAAACAGGACTGAAAAGTAAAAGTTTTTTTTTTTTTAATTATTTTGTGAGACCTGCTGAAAAGTCTGAGGGGTTTATTATTTTTTTTTACAATTTGTAGTTTGAGGAAACAAAATAAACAGATAAAAACAGCTAGGAAAGCACAAATAGTTATAAAAATCAGTGCATATGAAGCCTTATAAGCCTCAAAATATGTGCAAAATACTATTACTTTGTACTCCAATTACATTTTTAAACAAACACTTTAATATTTTTATTCAAGCAGACTTTTTCATGTGATAGTTTTTTTCTTTTTTTATATATCTAATGTCTGTGGTTTTACTTGTCAAAACTGAGTATTTCTTCCCCCACTGTATGTGTGACATTTTGAACAAAGAAATGTATATAAAAGTAACCTGGAGTTCTGAGACAAACTCTTTCCATGCGTATTCAGAAATGTTAGAAAGAGAAACATCAAAAAATAAAGAAACTACAAAGAAATAGCTCTGAATAAAAGCTGAATATTTGAGAGAAGTTTTTCATTTAAATGACGCAGATAAACAGCTGTGATTGGCTCAACATAAAACTTGAGGGAGTGAAATTATTTGCTTTAACTTGGGCTCCAAATGTTGTTGTTTTCCAAAAGAAATAAAAGAGGATCACTTGCCAGACCATTGCAGCTCATTTCCACAAGTGAACGAAAAATAAAAGCCCCACAGGAAGTTGGAATTTCAAGTTTGTGCCTTAAAGTTGCATTGTATAATTTTTCTGTTGGAGGGACCATTAAAAGTTTTTCTCTGTGGAGACGTTATTGAAATGGAACACTAAACATATCATAGAAAAATAGAATAATTCCTTCTTTGCATAGGTGGCGACTCTCCACAGATCTGAATTGTAAGGATGCATAGTGCTATAATGTGCTTGTTTAATTTGTGTTAGTTTAAAGCTCCTATATTATTCAAAATTGTGAATTTTAAGCCATGATATAATGTTGTTACCTCCTCATAACATACCTGGAATTGTTCTATTTTAACATTATAACATAAAATGGGGTGATATGGGCCCTTTAATCTATACTGTGGAACATTCTAGACAAAATTAAAAGTTGTGCAGTGCATCTTTAAAGTGTAAATTCTGAAACTTCTAACTTTTATTTTTTTTCCACTTGTGGAAATGGGACTCAATACCGAATAAGCTAATACGTTCATGTATATATTTGTCTATTCTTATATGTTTTTGCATCTAATGTTCTGTTTTCTATGTGCTGTAAAACACAATAAAGTAAAAAAAAAATTCTTGAGGATAAATATGAATTCTGATGATACATGGTTAAAGGTGCTGAACTTGGTGAAAAATATATTTGTTCTTTTAAATGATTTAAAATGTATTCTTTCTATGCCTCCTCGTGTATTCCTCGTACTTTTCACAACTTTCAGAGGCCGGGGTGGAGTTTTACTGTTGTAGTAACGCTAAAAACAACTAAGCTAACAGCGCTAGCATTACTTCATGCTTTATATTTACCTGCGTGAAGTTGTTCCCCCCACCAAACGCAAACCTACAAAAAACTATGTAATTTGTGCTTCGTTTGTGCTACTTAAGTTTTTGAGATATTAAGGATTCTGTTTTGTGCTGCAAAAAGTTTAGTTTGTGCCATAATGGTTCTTAAGATATTAACTATTATGGTTCTTAGCTATTTTGACCCATGACGTCACCCTGGCCCCCGAAAAAATGTTAAAACGTGATAAAAAATTGCAAACTTTTACATAAATTCTTTCCGTTTTGTTTGTGCTGTTGTGTATTAATATTTTACTTTTGTGTTAATATTTTAAAAGTTTTTACATTACAACATTTCCAGCATGTCATTTCCAAAAATTACATAGTGCAATCAGTGAAATAAGTAAATAATAACTTAAAATAAATAAAATATTAACGCAAAAAGTAAAATATTAACAGCAAACAACAGCTCTTTTTGCAGCACCAACGAAGCACAAAGGATTAACACCATTTTGAGACGTTTTAGGGTGTTTTTAAGCTTCCTGCTAGCTGACCTTTGACCTATAAAAGAATCATTAATAGCTCTAAAACTAAAAAAACGTTTTGCAGCACAAACCCTTGACGTAGTGTGTAGGTCTGTGTTTGATGGGAACCGACTCCATACAGGTTTTATAATTCACCACAGACGCACAGCAGAAGTGTCCATGAATAATTAAAAAAACAACAACATTCTACGGTTTGTACAAAATATATCGATTAGCATTAGCCAGGAAGCTCTAATCTCACCATCTAATGACAGAGGAGCATTCAATTTCCTTTTCACGGCGCGGAACGATATCAATCAATTTACCTCTTCACCCCCGAGCCAGCTCCAGAAACTGATCCCAGCGTCCAATAGTCTGCCATTGTGATGGGGATGCGGGATAGGGCCGGCTGGCCACGCACACATGGACTTAGATAAGACTCTGCCAAAACCAATCACACACTCTCAAGTCATGGAGATGGAAAATGGATCCTTTTTATCATTTTACCAAACTAAAAAATTAAACGGTGAGGACAAAATCTCAAAAACAAAGCCACTGTTGTGTTTCATTTCATTCGCACATGTTTGAGTGATGCTTTATCATTAGTTTGTCTACACCAGTTCCACTTTGTGATGTCATGTGTGGAAGTTAACAGCTACTTTTTACCTTTTTAGTTTGGTAGAGATTGGCTATTCTAGGGCTGAAATGCTCAAAATGATTCTAGTGAAGGTGTATGGAGATTAGAACACAGTGAAGCACTTCCTGTATCACCGCGTGACATCACAAGGTGGAACAAAGTGTGCACCAAATTCAGCCATGAGGCTTACAAAATAAAGCAAATTATAAAGAACAACTGGGACATTATTGAGAGTGTTGAGACACTTAGGCAAATCTTCCCAGAGCCTCCTTTGGTCAGTTTTAAAAGGTGCCCCACTCTCCATGATAAACTGGTCCACAGCTCCAACCACCAGCACCAAACACACATGACCTCGACCAGCAGGTTCTTATAAATGTAACAGTTGGCCCCACTGCCCCAACATATGTCAGACCAAGTCATTTCTGGA
>JACN01063809.1:0-21045 GCA_000787155.1 Scartelaos histophorus
AATAAATAAATAAATAAATAAAGGGAGTCCACCTAAAAAGCAATAGGTTGCATAAATCTTCATATAGTCCAATTGTGCCTTGCTAAATGTAAGATGCCATTGATTGTGAGGATTTTATTACTCGATAAATAAATAAATTCAGTTCTGGCCTCTGTGAACTCATGACCATAAATAGCTTTCTTATTCTCTACAAGATTTATTGTCACTTTGTGAAAAACAAGACTCATTCCCTGGACCACTGGGAATGAGTCTTCAGTGGCCTCCACTGTGGCATATAAACAATTTTGGCTGTGGGTTTAGGTCAACTAACAGCACCAAAACCATCATGGGAAGAATGCAGAAAGTGTTAGCTCAGCAGCTGCCTTCACTTTGTTTTTGATGCTACACAGTGTACTTCCTCTATACCTCTTATCTCTTCAGACTCCTTTGTGAAATGAGCTTTATTTATATTATTGAAATGTTTAACAAAATCATCTGTTATAACTTTTAAGGCATTACTAGAGGTATGAATGGTCCTATATTACACAAAACTGACTCTTGTAATCTTTAAGCCACGTTAGGCCCAAAAAACCTCCCTTGTTATCTCCTCAAATGTACCTGGAGTTGTATGTTGTTTCATGCACACATGTTTGAGTAATCCTTTATTACTAGTCTGTCTACATCTCTAGTGGTCAAAATGTTCTGTTCCACCTTCTGATGTCACAAAGTGGAAGGTTTCAAGTTAACAGTTGAGTTTGTGTTAAGCTTCTATGAGTGAAACAAAACATAACTCCAGGAATAACATTATAACAAAGATCAGAAAATATTGTATTATGGGCCCTTTAATAATGAAATGATCACCTATGGGAGCCAAGTAAGAACATGCAGTTTGTATATGAACCCTACACATGTACACACCTTCAAAAATGTCCCTTTACTCCACCGCATATTTTTACACACACAGTCCTGCTATACTACAAGCTGCTACAGAACTTAGTATGTGGAGCATTTCTTGGCTCTGGTGGGAGTAGTTACAATCAGTGGTTATTGCACAAAGCATTTCCAAATCTTACTCGTGTTGTCATCTGTTTTTCTTTCCATCGCACCACAATAAATACACTCCTATACTTTGCCACTGATCTCAAACCTTAAAAACTATAATCCATCTTATTTCCATCACAAACACTATCCTCTATGATGCTAGCACAGGCTCCGACTCCATCAACTACCCCCATCCCAAACTTGGATATGCAATGCTATCGTCTGAAAAAAAGAAAAAGAATCACCATTTTTATTCAATCTTTTTTGTTCCCATCAAAAGGCCATTTTGTTCTCGGCGGTCTTAATGGTTACAAGATATTCAGCAAAGCACCGCTGATCCGCGCCTCTTTGTTCGGACTCCCGCCGAGAATACAATCTTACTTTTGGAGCAGCCATACAATTCCATCAGCATAAACGCTTCACAAACACTCACGCTCAAAGTATAGGGCTTGAAAAACACTACTTCAGACAACAGGAATCCTTTTCTGTGACAGAACCACCACGGATTGGACCAACTTCTATTTTCATACCTTCAAAATTTCATAAAATTGAGTTGAGTTTTTGGTGGAAGAAATTGGTTTGAATGGATATCCTGGTTTATTCGCCGTGTATTTGCATTGTTCAGGGATGGGAGCATGGAAATCTAAATCTAAAAAGGGTGGTCCCATTGAAAATGTAGGAGTAAAGTAAAACAAAGATGGGCTATGTTTAAGTCTCTTGGTAATATAGAAATGCAGAGACAACGTGGACAGCAATATATGGAAGGAGACAACATGGGAAACCAATGTTTTCCACAATAGTTTCTTTTTTAATTATTTAATTTGCGGGCAAAAAATTAACTTATGGCCTGTGATACACGCCATAGTTTCTCCTCTATTATTGTGCACACTACTGAACATAGTACTTCTTAATGTTACCTGCCCAATGCAATTTGAATGTAAAATATACTAGACTACTTAGTTCACACAATGGTGCAACTCACCCTTATGTAATAAATAACCCTATGTCATGTCAATCACTGTTTCATCTTTGCACTGTTTCTCCTAATGACCTCTTTAAATGTCTACTAAATTTTTATTTTTATTGTGCATATACATATATACATATATGCTTATGCCTTATTTTACACTAGTCCCTCACTATTTTTGCTACTTATTTTGAATTTATCATTGCCATTTATATGTTTGCTCATTGTTATTATAATATGCTGTGATGTGTGAGCTACTCCAAATAAATTCCCTTGTGGATCAATAAAGTTGGTTTAAGTCTGAGTCAAAATTATGTGAAAGGAGATGATAAAAATATTCCTACCCCTACCTCAGTCTCTTAAATAATGATTTTGAACATATAACTTTAGCCAGCAGACATAAGATGGAAGACAAAAATAAGATGAAAGACAAAAATTCCATAATTTATATGACACCTAATTTATAAACACAGATGTTATAATTAGAAAATGTAAATTCAGTTTTGCGTTTTTTTCTTTAGTTACAACTTGTAGCTCCACATGTAGCCCAGCCTCTGCACATATCAGCACACAGCCCGGCCCTCAGCCCCTCACACCTGCTCTGTGCATATGCCCTTCTAAAATCAGCCTTCACTTAACACATAACACTGTGATTGTGTCCCCTCTGTCTCTGCCTTCGCCACAGTCAATGTCAGCTGTGTCTTTTTAATTCTCTAATCAGCACTGGGCAGAGGCGCTATCTCCGTCCCCCACTCGATACAGACATCCCACAACACAACCAAATCGCCTTTTTTGTCAAATGTTTTATTGAGTACCAACGTCTGGGCTACTGTAAAACACGTATTATCTGGCGGTGCGGGCTGGAGGAGCAGGTGCTTTTGTCCCCCCCTGTCAGCTGTGTCACCCGCTGGCAACTGTGATGGAGATTAATGAAGTATCTGGAGAGTAATACGCTGCTTCAAATACTGGAGTGGGGACTGGGAGTAAGGGATGGGGGGGTCCTGTCAGATGTTATATGATATGTACACGGGAGGGTGCGAAAAGTAGTCATGGTGGACAAATACAGAAATACAGAGGAATACAGAGGAGGTGTGATGTGTAGGAAGAATAAAAAGGTAGAATGGGTCTGTCTCTGTCACTTCTTCTTGGGAGCGTTGGGTGCGTTGAATTTGAAGAAGATGATGTCGCCATCTTCCACGGTGTAGTTGCGGCCCTGTTGTCTGTACTTGCCAGCTGCCTGTAAAAAAAAAACAAAAAACAAAGAAAAATATGATTAGAAATTATACACCTTTGACATTCAGTGTCTAAATTATATGTACATTTTGCATTGATAAAAATATGCAAAGTAGTATTCAAGATTTTCTCGATCTCGAAAAATACAACTTTCATGTGTATACAGTAGCTTGTATATCTTCAGTATTTTTCACTGGTGTTGTGTCATCTTAAAGCAGTCAAACAGGCAATCCCTGTGTTGAAAGTGGCTGTCTCAAGTGCCCATAATAAAAGTGGATTTTGTTACAAATATTGCCAACGTATAAAATATACCATACAGTCTGAATGCTGAATTCACATGAATAAAAAGAACTAAACAAAGTCCAAACCCAATGATCTGTTTGTTTGTAAAGTCCAGAATGATATCTCTCTGTATTGGAAAAGTGTGTATTCTGGATCCCAGTCAAACTATTAGAAGCCCTTATCTCATTGTCATTGTTGAGGAAAATGAGTATAAACATTTATAAATTTAATTCTTCCATCAATTTTTAAAACTTACTTTGAATTTATTATTGCCATTTATATTTTTGTAATTATAATATATTGTGATGTGTGAACTACTGTGTTCAAATAATTTCCCTTGTGGATCAGTAAAAGTTTGTCTAAGTCTAAACTGTTGAATCTAAACTTGTAGAAAAGAGAAAGGATACACAGAAAGATGTGTGTATTTAAAAGTGCACAGCATCTTTTGAACCAAATCTGTAAAAACATACACATACACATTTTCATTTACTGAGCCGCTCTTTAACCAGCCAAGAGCAAATGTCATGCAGTATGTGGTCCCACTGAACACTTGTATCCATGTTTCATTGAGGCGGGGGGCTCTGATCTCCTCAGAGAGCCCATAATCCTGCCCCCTGCCCAGTTTGTGCCCAATCTTACAGTTTCACCACGCCTTTGATTAAATGCACCATCCAACTTCTCCAGGAAACGTGCGTAACTTCTCTGATTCCCTTTGTGTATGCTAAGTGTTTGTTCTCCTTGCCTTGTCAACTTGCTATAATTGACTTGAAGTGCTACCACGGACAGGTTTATGCATTCTGGTTCTGCACGGCGCACAATTAATTAGAAGAATCAATGTGGCTTTAAAACGCTCAGGAGACCATTTAATCCGGGCTCGATACTCAGAAACAGTAGAGAGAGAGCGAGAGAGGGAGAAAGAGTGAGAGAAAGAGAGGGAGAGAGGGAGGGGAGGGGGGAATCAATGGCTATTTGTGATCCGCTAGTATGTATTAAAGCAGAAACGGCTAACTGGTTCATTTGCACTTGAAAGCAGCCATCTGGAGCAGCGAGCTTGGCTTAAGCAGATATGATTACTAATAATGTGATATCCCCCATACACTGGCCCCTTCATTCAGACCGGGCCTATATTCCCACAACTGGCGTTAAATGGCATAGGGCCCTAATGCTATAGGCTGCATGTTCTTGTAAGGGATTAGGCAAGAGAGCGCTACATGGAAATGGTCTCGTACAATTACAATGGTCAGACAGCCCCAAGAGACCAGAGCGATTCACCCACTGTTTGGAGCTTATGGGGGGAGTGGACAATACATGAGCACTGCATTAAATATCAAATACCCATTAAAAAAAGCTTGAATAGTAAATAGATTTTCATGTTTCATAGATTTAAACTGGCCGTCTGACGTTTGAATGTGGCATAATTACATTAGTAATAGTACGAGATAACATAGGTGTCCACACACAGTATGACTAAGAAGGACTACACTCAATAGAATAAAAACTCATCTTTAGCAAATGGCTCCCTACAGTGTTGATTATACACTGTACACACTTTGATTATAAAATGACAGACTCCTAATGTTAAAACTATGAGCATCAAATATATGTTTTTGTCACTTTTATAGGACAGAGTGGGCTTGTTGTCCAAAGGTCACACCCACGTATTGTCCCTTCAAATTCACCATGAAATCAGTTAGCGCACTCAGGGGACTAGAGCTGACACCGCTAAAGGGTTTACACAGTCTCATGTCATTAACTGACCCGTGCTGGATTTTATTGCTTACAAACTTTCTCTTAATAGAAACAAGGTCACAGTTAATATGGGCATTTCAGAGGGGAAATACATATTTGTTTGTACAATTATAAAGTTAGATTTTTAGCAAAGATTTTGGAATATTGCTTTAGTGATGATACATTTATAAGTATATATATGAGTATTTTAATTGATATAAAAAGTGACAAATAAAAACATTATGATTTGTAAGATATTTACTTAAGTCTCGGTCTCCTAGTGAATATAACTAAGTAATATTAGTTTTTCTACACAATCCTAGAATATTCAAGAATGAAGATTTTAATACATAGACATTTCAACCATTTCACTACCGCATCTCTGCTGACATTTGAGACATTTGTGTTGGTATACAGTACATACTTCAAAAGCAGCAGATGTCATCATAAACTTAACTAAACTTGATGAAAAGTCAAGACATACTAATGTGTCTAATGTGGCAAAGTACATGTATAAACTCCCCAGACCTTCTACAAGTGAAATAAGTGAGTGTCCATAATGAAAGTGAGCCATACAAGCCCATTCCTGCGGTCCTGATCCATGGCGCACTTTCATTTGGAGATTTCACACTTTGTTTAACTCGCCTCTTCACATCACTGTCACAGAACTGCGCCTGTGTAACTCTGTGCTCTGAGTCGGCAGCGTCTCTGTAGATGTGCTAAATGCATGGAGAGGTGAACAAGTGCTTCCAGCCGCCAGTTAAGACACATTGTGATAAGATATGCACAGCTGGAGCGCCCTGCCACTCTTTAGGCCCAGCTTGTCAGAAGTGGTGCGCGGTAATTCCTTCCCCTGAGTAAAGGTGAACTGTCTTCTTCACTGATCACTGGAGACTACTGCTCGTCTGGGCTCGGGCTCACCTTGACAGCGTTCTCACTGCCTTCCTCTTTAAAATCCTGGAATTTCATTACTTCGGCCATAATGAAGCCCTTCTCAAAGTCGGTGTGGATCTTCCCCGCAGCCTGTGGAGCCTTGGTTCCTTTCTGTCACAAAGAGAAGAAGAAGAGAGAGAGGACAGTGAATTGTTTTGCTGGAAGATGGATTGCGCCACGTGCTGGACATGCTGTTTGATAGGGCGATAGTGGACGGAGCAGTGCAGGGAGGTGGGTTTGGTTCAGGGGTTGCTGATTTGAGGATAGCTTTCCAGTCGGTTGTGCCCCACGCTAGGCCAGCCTGGACACAGATAAGACTGCGGCACTGCTATCAATGCATGTGTGATTCCCATCCCCTGGAGGTATTGATTTCTGTCCAAGCAATCTGTGCTCATTGTGGGTCGCTGCCCTGCTCTGTGGTCAGAACAGTGAGACCCGGTGAGCAGACAGAGGCCAGGGCACAGGACCCTACAGCACTATGGACGGCACGTATAGTGGGCACTGGGAGATATAAGCTTTGTACAATCAACACAACAATTGGACTAAAATACAATTTGCATACATGGCATTAGCCCACAATGTGCAGCGTTTGAAGATTGGTTTGGTGGTGCAAATCTTACTCCCACTGTTATTGTGTTTTTGAACAAGACACTTCACTTGATGTGAAGTTCCTTCTTGAAAAGTGTGTTGCGTGTCCAAATATAATAGTATAATATTTATCTGACAATTCTCCATTAAAATATAATTAAACAAAATAAGAAGCATGATTTATGTTTGGATTTTTATAGGTGTTATACCAACAGAAAACAACTGTCAACAAGAATCCCTGACGGTAGCAGTGAGTAGATCTGATCCAGTAACTATGGGCTTAATGCAGGCCACAAACTGGCCTTGTATAAAACAAGAAATCTGTGTCTAATGAGCTACCACTGCTTCCACTTGACATGTAGAATCATATTTTTTTTATTAGTACATAAATAATCTTGGTACATTACGACACAAGTTAATACATTTGACGTTACTAATAAATTCTAAAAAATAAAATTTTATTGGGTAGCAGTAGCATAATTAACCATATTAAATCTTACACCTACAGACAGAATGCAGGTCTCAGTCCCAACTGGAGTGTGGCCTGATAAAAGTGTGTGATTTATATGCGTCTGAAAGAACACCGGGCGTGAATGACAAATGATGTGCGTAACTGACGTGTGTGTAGTGCATCACTCCTGTCTGCTCTCTGGCTCCTGCGTCTGTGCTCAGGAACTGGTGAGCACTTTTAATTATGTATATAATCAGGTTGGGGTCAACATATTTCATGCCAAAAGAATGATGCGTATTTAATGACTCTAATACATTACCATCTCTTCGCAATCTCATTGACGGAGCACTCGCCAGTTTAACTACCATTAATCAGCATCAAGGTTTGTCTATGCTGAGAAAAATAGATTAAGGGTGGATTTTTTTTCCATAAGGTGCACTACAAGAGAGCCACATTGTCCTAGTTAAGAGCTATGCAGAGGGAGCTGATAGATAATGGTCACCTCGAGGCTGCCTAATAAAGCATGTTAAAGGATTTGGGTACACGACATTACTGAGTGGAGTTTTTACAATGCAAGATGTATTGGCTTAATATAGTTAGTCAGTGATGCTTACCTGACTAAATGCTCTTCACACACAATCAAGGCCTGGTGTAATCGCTTATGTGTAAGAGGAGAGGCTTTGAAGTGTGAGGGACTTGGGGAGTAAACAGGCACAGCTACGATCACTCAAAAACACTGTTGATGTCACTGCACTAGAATGTAATGTGTCCCGTAAAAAATACTACTCAAATGTGGTGAGCTCATGTCCTGCTCTGGCCTGTAAACAGTGAGCTGTAAACACTATTAAAGACTAGCTTTACAGGTCCAGTGCTAAAATCTAATGAGCTGAAGAGAAGAGAGGGAGGGGGTTAAGAAAATGAGAAATTCTAAATATGAACCTGTGATATTATGTATTATCCCTACTAATACACCATGAAATCAGTTAGCACATTAAAGAGTTTAAAGTGTTTCATGATGGACTCTTGCTTACAAACTTTATCTTAATTGAAAAAAGATCACAGTTAATATGAGGATTTCAGAGAGGAAATGCATATTTGTTTGCCAAATTATAAAGTTTGATTTCTTAGTTTTAAGTTCTAGCAAATATTTTGGAATATTACTTTAGTAATTATACTGTTTAAGTATTTTAACTGATACAAAAAGTGACAAATTAAAAATCATAATTCGTAAAATATTCATTTAAAGCTTGGCTAGCCTGGTGAATATAACATAAATTTTTCCACACAGTCCTAGAATATTTAACCAACCTATTTCAATAATTTAACTACAGGGAGCGGGATTAAGAAATGAGACATTTGAAATATGAACCTGTAACCTGCCTATACTTATACTAAAATCACTTGCACCAAAATTTTTATTTCACTTTGTAAATGCTACATATGCTTAGCAATGGAATATGACTTATATTTTAATGCAGCATTATTAGTACATTTCCAAAAATACTTCAGTCCCATTATGATACTGACAAAATAGCTGACCATTACAACTGAAAGCATGAAATTAAAAAAATATTAATAATTGAATAAATGACAAAACTGTTCATAAATAGATAGAAAAAAGATATTTATAATTATTAAAAAATTTAAATTGATTCACTGATTTTAATAGGATGCAGTTATTCCTAAGTAGTGGGTTATGGCTAAAATGCAGGACTATGAGAAAGTCTTAACTTATTTCCACATCCACTACATCAAACTATTGTAGAATTGCTTATATATTTACTAGAATAATTAGGGTAGGATATAAAATCTTAAAATTCTAAATTGCAAATGCATTGATCTAATGTCCATAATAACCTACATATAATGGTTATATAATTTGATGCTATTCATACTAATTTCATGCAGAGTACTGAACACATGAAGTAAGTAATCATGTATCCTGCACACTTAACGTACATTACACGAGGCTCCTCTTTTGCATTCCCAGTGTTTGCAAAAATAGCACCAGTGTCTGCATGTTAGCACAATACGAGCATGGAAATCCAACACCTGTATTGATGTAACCTGTGTGAAACCACGTGGACTCAGAACAGCGTGTGGACCGGCCAAGTGGGGGAGACATGGGGGGGGGACGCAGCAAGAGGAGGAGCCCCCGAGAGCCCCACAAACTCTCCAATGAAAGAGCACATCAATTCTAGCACAGACACCCTTCGTCACACAGATTAAGCAGCCACAATGCTCCTCGTCTTATCTCCAACGGCAGGAGGAGGCCGTCCGATTGGTGCCGGATGGAAAGATTCTCACGCACGTAATGGGCAAAATCAATTGTTGCTGTTCCTCAATCAATGTGGCCCCCAGTTTCACCGTTCAGCGCCTCACCAGTAAATTGAAGTTATCCCTGGCCTGTAATGACCGGCTAAAGCAGCACCATGACAAAGTTGAGAGAGTGTGATATGGGAGAGCGTGGCAGCAGCAGCAGTGTGGAACCGTGGATGCTGATTGGCTGTTGTCTCTTACCCGTACAGTCCAGGCCCGCACCTCATCCGGGCCCGCGGTGAAGAAGTATTCCAGCTGTAGAGCCGCGTAGCCCGTCTTGATGATCTTAGTCAGAGCGCTGGAGGAGACGGCAACATAAACAAGAGGAGACATGTGAAAAGTGCATTGTAAAACTTTTCTGGTGGAGGATCTGTCAAATGCTTTTTTTACATGGAGATGCTATTGCTTTATCTGGAATGTTTGACAGTATGGCATTAAACCTAGACCAAACTAGACTGAGTTACAGGTCAGATCTGTGAAGAGGAAAGAGACAGTCCGTATGAAAAGTGACTATGAAAAGTGTAATTGAATAGAGCTATTTAATGTCATACTGCGGAACATTCCATATAGAGCAATGACATATTCATAGAAACAAGCAGGTGACAGACCCTCCACCATAAAAGTTACACAACGCACCTTTAAAATGTCAATGCAACTTTAATTTCTGAAATATCTTATGTTTAAATATTTGACACATTTCACATAACATTAAGGTCTACACAATTTTAGTTCAAACTATGGTATATCTATGTCTCTCTGCAAAGTTTGAGGAAAAATCTGTGGATAGCAAAGAATCCAGAATGGCTTTATTGGGGCAGTTCAGTAGCAAGTTAAATAAATATTACATATGACTTTTTTTTTTTATTACAAATGTTCTTGCAATTTTTTTTTTTTTTCCAAAATTATAATCTATCAAATCTACTTCCACTCTCCAGAACCTTAAGACCAGAACCTTAATAGACTACTCTATTAAATCAAGAGTAGTCTATTAAATCTACTCTTGCATTAAGAAATTTGTCTTAGTGCAAACATGATTTCTATTGTTATGATGATAATAATGTTCAGTTAACGTCTAATTTTGAATTAACTGTTTTTAACACATTGTTATATATTTAACATTTATGCTCAGATTTATACTTTTCTTTTTCTTACTCTATTTTCAATTCAATTTCTTTTTAAAGTTGAAGTTGGGAAGATTTTTTCAATGAAAGCTCACATTGTGCAAGCCATGACTGTAAAGAAAACCTTCTAAAGTCAAATCAAATCTATTTGTACTGCTGTTAAAGGGCCCATGTTACACTGTTTGTTATAAAGTTGTTGGCTCATCAAAAACATACCTGGGGCTGTGTTTTGCTGGGTTCTCAAACAGAAAATACAGAAATAGATTTGGATAATTTCAGATCTGGAATTGCCAATCTTTACTGAACAAAAGGTGAAAGGTCGCTGTTAACTTGAAAACTACAGCTCCATGACTTCCCAAGGTGAAACAGCATTTTGAGCACGGGAGATGGAGACTAATAATGCTGCATTACTCAAACATGTGTGAAAGAAACAAGACACAACTCCAGCTATGTTTTAGATGAGGTAACAACGTTTTAATGTGCCTTTAGACTATAAAATATGACTATGGCGATGTCCCAAAATGGAAAAAAATACAAAACATTATAACAGAAGACTTTGCACTGACTTCACAAGCGGTAACTCAGTGAAGCAGTGGTACCTTCAAACTGCATACTGCCCTTTTGAGCGTTCCATTCATTAAGATAATTCCCATTCATTCCTGTACAAACTCATTAATTGACGAAGATAGGTCACTTCATTTCAAACCCCACATTCAACTCTCCATTGGTCCCTTTGATTAATTGCAAAGCTGCACAGTCATTTAGCGTTTTTAAGAATTCACCACGACTCCTCTCCTTCTCCTCGCCATTTCTCTCTCCGTAGACATTTTCAGACCAGAACAATACAGCAGAATGCCCAAGTTATAATTATACCTACAGATGACAGATGACAGTTAAAAACTTCATTTAGAGGAAAACCCTTTTGACTGAGTTGTTCGGTAAGAAGAGGGATCCTTGGCTTTATGATGGTAATTAGCCTGCCATTTATTATTCTATCAGCACGTGCAATTAAAGGAGTGCATGGAGGACACGCGTGATAGTGCGGTGCTGGAGGGACTGCATGCTAATTAACCTCTGAGTCTTGTGCTCCGAGCAGTAGACCTGGATCTCCTCCTCCGTCATGTCCTGGAGCCGATTCTCCAAACCGCCGCTGAAGGGAATGACCAGGGCGCCGGGGTCGTGACTGTCCACCCACTCCTTGATCTTCACCAACCTGAAGAACACACAGACGGAGAGATCACCGGGTGGGTAGGTTTCAGATGAATACTTTAGGATAATAATATTTAATACAGTTGAAGGAAAGCTAAAAAAAAAGGTGCATTGCGTAATGTTTCTAGTGGTGGGTCCGCTACCTGCTTGTCTCCATGGAAATGTCAAGCTTATCTATCATACGGGAGACAAACAGGTTACACTGCATTACAATTTAGATCTGTGGAGAGTTGTTCTCTATTCACTAAAGGAATTATTGTGTGTTTGAGCTATAGAAATACCTGTAAGGAATAAATGTTGTATGGAAATGTTTAAAATCACACCATGGAACATTCCAGGCAAAGCAATGACATCTCCATGGAGACAAGATGGTAACGGACTCTCCACCATAAAAGTTGCACATGCAGTGTACACCTTTAAAATACATATATTTGCTGTAGTCCAGTGGGTTCATGTCTCTAATAGAAGTGATCAAATTAAAGATTTGAATTAAATTTGATTTTGAAAAGCAAAGTACAGTGTAATAAATAGGGAAAACGACGACCAATAGTGAGAATGGACTCAATGTAAATTAGTGAAAAGTGGTGTGGACTAGGCCTGTCATGATAACAAATTATAACAATATATATAAATGTAAATATATTTATATATGATAGTACTGAAATTATTACATTTAAATAAAAAAAGAGAAAAAATTGAGCTGCAACAAATAAATAGCAAATGAAGCAATAACTCTCTACAGTTCAAATCTTATTGTATCACCAAAAATAATTAAAAATTAAAATTGCAAAGAATTTGTATGTGATAAATTATCAGCCCAAAAATATATATTGTTCCAGCTTTCATATTTTGAGTGATGAGTCGATATTATCGTGACAGACATAGTTTGGACTATAAGAGAAGGTCATTTAAAAGAACTATGCAAAAATCCAAACAGGTTAATTATTAAAGGAAGGATGATAACACGATAGATTGATTACTGGACTAGTGACAGGCACCTGGATATTTTTGGAAATGAATTTGTGAATGAACAATGTTGGGAGTGAGAAAATTGGGGAGGCTAAATGTAAATGATGAAGTTGCGTTTGAGCAATGGGACAGTTTTTATATGTCTACAGCTGTCAAAATGTCTGAATCTGTTAATGTCACTTTTTTGTTTTTTTGTTTTTAAAATAAAACACATTTACATTTTAAAAAGATGAAGCAAAATGAGAATCTGAATTATATGAAATACACAGGATCTGAGTCTGAGCAAGTATTTATTTAAACCACCTTTGACAGGACATAAACAATTTACTTTAAATACAGTATACTAGTATTATAATTAAAATATATTTGTCATAAGATGAGTCAACATAGAGAATAAAAAGAAAAGAACCGAGGGAAAAAAAAGCTTAGATCTGATATGGCATCTCATTATATTACATGGGTTATTTCCTCCAAAAGGGTAGGAATGTTAGAGTAAGAAATATGCAAACTCCAATTTGATTTGGTGCTGAAATTAAGTGTCTTGATTGCATCTAAGCAGTTCACATTGACATGATTAGCACATCATTTATAAAAATTGATTTAATTTCTACCACATTTTAGGCCAGTGTGAGGGTAACCACAAGTAATAAGACTCAGAACACGCAAATGAGAAAACTGCTAAATTTCTAACTTTAATTTGTGTCGGAAACAGCTTTATTTTGTCTCATTGTGACCATCTCCTCTGTTCATTCCAGGCTCTGAAGTCTGAAACTCCCCTCACTTTAAACACTTTTGTCATTTTCCTCTGGTTTGCTGTTCCAGTGCAGCAGGACGTCTGACATTGTGGACAAAGATATCCTTGCACCTAATAGTAACCCTCAGTCAGAACAATACGAGGGAGTTAGGGCAATTATGAGATTAGCTGAATGAGAATCCCAGGCCTGTGATTGGTCAGACTTCTTCAAACAACATCACGTAGATCTATTCTCTCACACGGGGCTCCTGGGCTGGATTGATTTAGAGGGCCCCCATCATTATGTGTAATCTGAGTTTCCTGTTTAAAGCCTTTAAGAATCAAAGAGTAGGAGGGACAGGACACCTCAATACTACGGCAATTCCAATAACAATGTCACCATTTTATCACCTACAGCACCATATCACACATCCAATCTGATCAATACAGTTACATGGGCAGAGAGCGGTCAGGTAGGGCAACAGGTTTATGTACTGGAAAGATACACATTAAATGAAATAACAAGTACATTACATAATGTTGTAGATATTATATGAAGCATCCTTATAAAGTGTATTATTGCATTTATATGTGTATATGTTTCTAAATACAATTACAAAAGATAGAAAAAGTAAAGACTATTGTATGCATAATAAAAACTATAATTTATTTAAAAATAAACTATAGATTAAGAGAAAAGAATAGAATGCTTTAGACCTCAGCAGGGGAAAAGAGTTGAGCCGTGGACAGTCTCTGAAACAGAAGAGAAATGGTCACTAATGAGCTCAGTGGTTTTATTAATTTCATTTGGATAGTGGGAGTGAAGGAGTTTATGATCCTCCTTTACCTTGAATCCTGACACTCGAGACATGCTCTCCTTTTATCTGTAGCTTGGTGTCAGACCTGTCCAACTTGGTCTACACACCATTAAACTACAAGGTATTATTGTAAATACCAAATACTTAAGCAAAAAGAATTAAAACATGATTAAAGTACACAGTGCACAACAGAATATCAAAAAATATCTACAAAAACTAAAGTAATGTCAAAATAAGATGATGACTTACAGTTGTCTCTTCATGCCCACGATAAATGAAGATGATGTTGCCAGTTTCAATGGTATTTCTTTTCTTTTGCTGCTTGAGCAGTGTTTGAGTCAAACATGAAGGTTTTAGACTGTGATAAACAAAGTAACTGACCTTGAACAATGATAAACTTGGACTGGGACTTAGCTTGGTCCAACAAGGACTAGGACTTATGACTCTACATCTACCCTGATCACGAAGAACGTCATATAATTGTTATTTCGACTTGGGCAGTTTTTGCTTAATCTTATATTATGCACTGCAGGAAATATCCCAGATAAACAAAAATATAATAGATATGATTGACATAAACATCCATATATGTTATATTTGGTTATGATTTCAGTAATAGTAATGAGACATTTACTCCATTTCAAGAGCACAATTGCACATTTGCCCCAGAAGAAGTTTGGTTTAACAACTGACTCTAGACTCACATAGATAAGTTTAAACATCTGTTGTTTTGTGCTGTACATTTTAGTCATGTACAGAATGGCATAACTTAGTGATGGTCACATTTTTATATAGCACATTTCAACCTTCAAGGCACACAAGCCCATTACATCAAGGAACCACGCCACACACAGACATACACATCAGTGTAAGCAGACACTGGGGGAGAAGTGTCTTGCCCAACTGCACAGCAACACCACAGACACATAATGAGTTTTTGAACTGCCAACCTTTGAATCAGAGGACGGACATTCAACCAACTGAGCTACTGTCTTATGTAAATAGTCCGCCAAAAATCTGGACATTAAAGGCGAAGTGTTTTGTAGTTACAATGGGTCAGAAGAGAATCACATGCAGCTTTATCCCTGACAATACCTCATATATTCACATGTGCTCTGCTTGGATCTATTAGCCCAGACAGGAAGCGTACCCTAATATTTCCCTCTCCGCTCTTATTGTGTGTGCTCGGCTGACGTTTGACTGCCACCGCAATAAGGAGCTGGCTAATGTCTCTGTAATAACGTGCAAAATAAAACACATTTAGTCAGATCCCAAAACGTGAAACACAGGAGACCGCGGTGGGCTCTGAGCGGGGAAAAATCCAATCTGAGATAATAACAGCTGTAGTTTGTCACTTTGGGCGCACAGCTGTCTATTTTGTGGCACGTTATTTGCATTCCTCAGGTACGGCGTTGTTCTCTCCGGGTGCTTGAATAATGATCACAAATCACTCTCTCCGAACCAGTCAAGGGCTGTGATCCCGTGAATAGACCATTGTACCTGAGACTGTAATTGGTGAAGACTTGACAGAGCCGCAGCCAAGGCAGCCGAGTAACAAAGAGACTCTTGGTGCAGGGTTGAGGGATGATTTTAATAATGTGAAGGCGAGATGGAGAACAAATGAGCACGGGGGTCTAGGGGGTCTAGGGGGTCCGGGTCCTGACTGACTAGCACCAGGATACACCCCCTTCAAGCTAACTCCCCCAAACAAAGCACTGTCAATTAAGAGCTGCTGTCCTCCGTCAACACAAGGCCCAAATCTGGCTCTGACAAATTCTGCACAATTTGGTTCTTTGTCCGTTCCAATTATTTGAACCAAAACTCAACATGCAAAGGCAAATTGGGGAATGTTTATGTAAAATGTGAAGCAGTCCATTTAGTGTCTTTTCTGATCTGAAAACAATGAGAGCATCTATGTCACTTACAATAGTATTATTCCAGCTTTTCTAATAATCAAATTTGACAGTGGATTTTTTTTTAAACTATACCTAATTGGTTTCAGCATAGTACAAAGTATACTGTGCATACTGCATAAATATAAGAATTGGGAATCAAAGAGTCACACACAATTTTGATATGATACACGATACATTGCTCACAACAACATAATAACACTGTTTCATAATATATGTGTATATGTGAATTTATGTGTACAATATACAGCAAACACATATATCCCTATTTTATAAGAATCATTTACAATTTAAAAATAATATTTCTTCTTTTTTGTTCAACTACTTTCTGCACTTGTAATTCATGTACAGTGTATTATGTTCCTTTGTTTCCAATAAAACTTTAGTGGGAAAAAATACTTCCTACATAAACTAATGAATCAAAACAGTGAATATGTCAAATATATTGCATAAACAAGTTTTATTTCATCTATTTGTCTATATATAGTTTTGAATCACTTTTGTATAGCATTGAAAACAGATCAAATCAAATACATAGCAATTTTACAGCACAACTTTGGATTGCCATCAACAGAGACTACAATCTTTAGTTTAACAGTGTGTACATTTACATAATTATTTAAATTCAAAATAACTGTGTTTGAGCATGTTTTTTCACTTCTATTTCCCTCCAGCTCTGAGTGCTACTCTCAGCTTTGCATTAACACAAAGATTCAGCACTTTCTACTCCTATATCCTCCTCCCTCTGAACAAATGATGCCTGAAATTTTTATTCTTTTTATAATGGAATTCCAATGGCCTTCGCTGCAAATCAAGTGGAAATTTTTGCATATCAAGTGGGAAAAATTAAATGTTAACCACGTTTTAATGTGATTAAGGGTGACAGGGACATTATTTCTGCTAATCACTCAGCGACTTGAAGACTCGAGCTGTATTTGTGCGTTTTCTGCTCCTCTCCATTCACAATACACTTTTAGCTTCTTTACATTAGCTTGTGCTTGTCATATGTGAACGGGCCATGAATTATTGAGGAAGTGATTAGAGCTGGTAAATCTGAAAGTGATACTAAACAAACAGCTCATTTGTCAATCTACTTATCCTCCATCTGAACCAGTGTCGGGGCGTAATGTTAGCTTTAGGCACTCCGCGTCTAATCTAAAGAACAATATACGATGGAACGACAAAATGGAAAAACAATTGTCGCTTCCACAACAGGCAGGCGTCTGAATGGGGATGTCCCGCGGGGGGCCACCCTCTGGGGCCAGTCTATTTGTCTTTTTGTGTGGGAATCTTGACGGGGGATAATTCCTGTGTTTCCGCATGCCTGGGGCTTTTCTGGGCTCTGCTGCTGCTTTGATCTGCTTAAAGGAGGAGACAATGGGAACTGCTCAAGTACAGGGCCAGCAGCTACCTGAGACAATGACCCGGGCTGCTCTGAGGCCCATTCATACAGGTGGGCCTTATTAGAAGTGCTTAGGCCTGTTAAGCTGTAAAGGGTGGGACAACACCTCCACTTTAAGAGCTCCTTTCACATGCGTTTGGGCTAATCTTCTATACCTGCATCCTCCACGGACACGCCCACAGGTGCAGCATAGGTCCACACATGGAACTAGGCCTGTCAAAATCATTCATTTTATTTAATTGGAATGTATAGCTGAAGTAAATATAGGTAAAAGATAATATTGAAAGCAAACTATAAAGCAGAATTATGCCCTAAATATACTGTAAATGTAGAGGTAAAGGTGCATTGTGTAACTTTTCAGGTGGGGGGTCCATACTTTTAGAATACATATACCTATAATCTATTTGTAAAAATTCCTAACAATTCCTTAAAGGTGCACTATGTAACTTTTCTGGTAGAGAGACTGTCAAATGCTTTTCTTGATGGAGATATTATTGCATTGTCTGCAATGCTCCACAGTATAATAGTATAATAGTATAATAGTATAATAGTATAATAGTATGATATTAAGCCTTTCTATTTTTATAGAGCCCAAACCAGACCAAGTTGTAGGTCAGAGGCAACATTGCTCACAGTCACAATACCAGTATTTCTAGCTATTTTGAGCTGTAAAATCAGACATATCCACAGAAACAAGCAGGTGACACAATGCACCTTTAATATAGACAATAAGTAATTAGTTTATAATTTTAGTTCATAATTCAACCTTCATCCGCTCAAATCTTATTATATTCAGAAAAAAATCCAACATTTCCCACTAGTGCAAATAAAATATACACATGATAAATATTGACCCCAAAAAATGATCTGATCAATATAGTAATTATCGTGACAGGCCTACATGGCACATAAACTCAACAGTAAATTATATTCAAAACATGGGTGCAGTCTGAAAATATGCATACTGCACCAGAGATAATGTTATGAAAAATAAGGCTGTCACAAAAAAGTTAAATAAACTTAAAAAAAAGTAGTTTTCTGTTTCATATTATTACTGGTAAACGATTTCTTCAGAGCATAATCTACTTTTTTTGCAATAGCCACCTCAATTGAAGAAGGGTAGCTTAGACTTAGACACTTTATAGTTCCATAAGAGCATATAAACATAAAATAAATAGCAAAAAAGTTGTCAAATAAGCAGTTTTAAATATTAGAGGCTATCCATGGCAGAGTGAATTAATGATTCAAAACAAATGTATATCTTCTGGTCAAAAATCTTGAAGTTATCACCTTTAAACAGGAAGTTAAAATCTTACTGTACTGTTATAGTATTATTAGAGTTTAACCAAAAGTTTACTGACAATTTTAGATGCCGTTTTATTCAAATTACTCAAGATAACTATTATATGAGCAATTAACAGATATGCAATGGACTATCTGAACTCACTCAAACAAAATAAATAGAAATGTTAATAGCTTGATTTTTCCTTATCCTGTGTCTTATTTTAACAGTCTATCCGAGCTTTGGGAGACAGACATGAGAGGTATGAGCTCATGGTGTCTTTTGAGGCTGGGACATCAGGGGGCCTCAGTGGGAAGCTTTTCATCATCCCAGTTAGTGGTAAAGCTCCTGAGCACGCAAGAAGGAGAGGGAGAAGAAGAAGAAGAAGAGGAGGAGAGAGGGGGATGAGAGAGAGAAAAAAGAGAGAGGAGTGGAGAAAGAAGAATGAGAGAGAGAGAGAGGAAAGGGGAGATGAGAGAGAGAGAAAAGATAGAGAGAAAAGAGAGAGAGGAGTGGGGAAAGAGGAACGAGAGAGAGAGAGAGAGAGAGAGGAGGGGAGAAAGAAGAAAGAGAGATAGAGACAGAGAGAGAGAGAGAGAGAGAGAGAGAGAGAGAGAGAGAGAGAGAGAGAGAGAGAGAGAGAGAGAGAGAGAGAGAGAGAGAGAGAGAGAGAGAGAGAGAGAGAGAGAGAGAGAGAGAGAGAGAGAGAGAGAGAGAGAGAGAGAGAGAGAGAGAGAGAGAGAGAGAGAGAGAGAGAGAGAGAGAGAGAGAGAGAGAGAGAGAGAGAGAGAGAGAGAGAGAGAGAGAGAGAGAGAGAGAGAGAGAGAGAGAGAGAGAGAGAGAGAGAGAGAGAGAGAGAGAGAGAGAGAGAGAGAGAGAGAGAGAGAGAGAGAGAGAGAGAGAGAGAGAGAGAGAGAGAGAGAGAGAGAGAGAGAGAGAGAGAGAGAGAGAGAGAGAGAGAGAGAGAGAGAGAGAGAGAGAGAGAGAGAGAGAGAGAGAGAGAGAGAGAGAGAGAGAGAGAGAGAGAGAGAGAGAGAGAGAGAGAGAGAGAGAGAGAGAGAGAGAGAGAGAGAGAGAGAGAGAGAGAGAGAGAGAGAGAGAGAGAGAGAGAGAGAGAGAGAGAGAGGAAAAGGGTAATGAGAAAGAGAAAAGAGAGGGAGGAGTGAGGAAAGAGGAACAAGAGTGAGAGGAAAAGGGTGATGAGAGAGAAAAGAGAGAGAGCAGCTGGCAGACAGGACAGAAGAGAGAGAGGAAAATGAGAGGAAAGAGAAGAGGAAAAGAGAAGAAAGGAGAGAGGTTGGCCTATCATGATTACCAACTTTGAAGCACAATATATAGCGCTACAGAGAAATATTGTGATAAACAATAATATTAAAGCTACTTTATGTCACTAGTACAACAGAAGAGAGAGAGAATTTGAGAGAAAGGACAAAAGAGAGAGAGAGAGAGAGAGAGAGAGAGAGAGAGAGAGAGAGAGAGAGAGAGAGGTCAGGATTAAAGAGAGAGAAGGAGAGAGAGAAGGTAGGAGCTGGGAGAAAGGATATAAGAGATAGAGGGGAAAGAGAGGATGCTAGGGGAAAAAAGAGGAAAAAAGAAAAAAGAGAGAGGAAAAAAGAGATAGGGCAAAGAGGGCAAAAGAGAGAGGGAGAGACTGCAGAAGAGAGAAAGGAAAGAAGACAGAAGAGAGAGGACACAAGAAAAGGGAAAGCGAGAGGACAGGCAACAGAAGAGATAGAGAGAATGAGTGAGAGAGAGAGAGAGAGAGAGAGAGAAGAGAAAGGGAGAGTGGACAGAGAAGGGAAGAGAATAGAGAGAAGTGGAAATGGGAAGAACATGAGGAGAAGAGAGAGGAAGAAGAAGAGAAAGCAGGTAGACCAGAGAGAGGAGAAGAGGGAGAGACAGAGGAGAAAGAGAGAGAGAGAAAGAAAGAGAGAATGAAGGTAAGAGGAGTGGAGTGTGGGCAGAGGAGGGAAGAAAGCACCGGGCAGAGGGAGAGAGGAGGAAGAAGAAGAAGCAGAAGAGAGAAGTAGACCAGAGAGAGGACAAAAGAGAAGAGAGGAGAGAGTGAGGAGGGAGA
>KN495648.1:0-10363 GCA_000787155.1 Scartelaos histophorus
TATTTCTTTATTTATTTTTAGGGACAGTAAATACAAAGATAACTACTGTTCTACTATACTATTACTACTATACTATTATATGCTATAATACTACTTTAACTACTACTATGTCTTCTACTACTGATATTACTGCTACTGCTATTTCTACTTCGACTACTACTTTTAGATGTAATATTGCAGTACTTGTACTTTCTCTTTCTCTTTGTACTGTGTCTCAGGTGTGCACCAGGTGGATCTGAGAGTTGGCGGGGACTCCATCATGGCCCGTCTCCTCAGGCAGACTGTCTCTGTCTTCAACAGCTCTGCCCACTTCGAAACTGACAGCAGCAACAGAGGTAAAGAACTCGTTAGTTATTGATGAGAGAGGAAAGGATTACAGATTACCTCACTGGGAAACCTCAGTATGTCCAACTGGGAGACAGCATCTCTGACACTGTTGTCTGTAACACCGGGGAATTGGTGAGTGGGGGCATTCGTAGATGGGTGAACATGTCCAGTATCAGTGGTTTTCACATTCAGCATGTGATGCTGTAATTTTATAAGATGGAGCACAGACTGTATAAAGAAGTGAACTAAGGGAGTGTGACATCACCTATTGTGTTTGGCTCCAGTCAAATGAAGCTCACCAAGGCTTGCGGTTTTGGGGTGAATTTGGATCCAAGTAATAGGAATTGATTAACAGACATAAAAGCAAAATAAAAAACCCAGGATCATGTAGACTGGGTTAATTTGAACATTTTAAGATCAAATTAGGAGCCTGACAGTGGCAGGAGATAGAGGCAATGGAGGTAGAGGCAGGGCTCACTTATTGTTTGGAACACGGCAGCGAGCAGTTGCGCCAGGGATCTCCATCTAGTAGCTCAGGAGCTACCAGTATCGTACCAGTACCGCCCTCTTCCAAGTAGCTTGTCAAAGGATATCTAAATTACATCTATTGCGCTTAATAACTAAAATCTGATTAATTACCATTGTACATGTATCCTTTTGATGCCTAACTTGTACACTAATGGTGTATGGATAATGGTTTATGTTTTTTATGTTTATGCAGGATTACTCAAACATGTGTGAATGAAACGAAATCATTAAAATTAAAATCCTGTAACTCATTGCAAATGGGGATATGAGTGGCAACACTCAGGCCTCACAGCAAGAAGGTTGCGGGTTCGATCCCCAGGTCGCTCGGGCCTTTCTGTGTGGAGTTTGCATGTTTCCTCCCCGTGTCTGGATGGGTTTCCTCCGGGTACTCCGGTTTCCACCCCTATGAACAGGGACCATTGACCGTCAGTTCCTCCCTCCTGTGGGCTCACCACCAGCAGAGGGGTTCATAGGGGTCTGGTGCACAGTGTAATGGGCAGCGTGCTGCCCCCGCGAGCCAGCCGGATTTAGCGGGAGAAAATGGATGGATGGATGGATGGGTTTATGTTTTATAGGCATCTATCAGTTTGCCATCTAAAGCTTGCTAACTCTTCTACTTTCTCAATTTCTTTCGATCTCTAAAATGAGAAGCTCTCTGGCATTTTTGTTTCATAAAGATAGCTCACCAGTGGAAAAAGGTTGGAGACCCCTGAGGTATGTTATATCTATTTATATACAGTCTATGGAATGGCAAAAGGGATGGTTTTGCCTAATGACTGCACTGTATTAACATTATAAATATACAAAAGTTAATTACACAAATGTTGAAACTGATCATTTCTATTTCTGACTAAACCCCAAAACTCATTGTATTACAACACAAATCTGCATTTGAATCTTATTAACTTACTTGCCACCATTTGTATTAAATATTATTAGCCCATAGAATGTGGTAATGCGAGACTATGAGAGACAGTGTGAGCCCTCATTCATGCGGGAGGGGTTCAGTGCAGAGGTTTCAGCAGTGTCATCTAGATTAAGACTTTGTTCGCTTACAGCATGCTCAGTGACGCCCTCCGTCCTCTCACCCTCTGTGTACTGGAGCTGTGCCGCCTGTGTCCTCATGATGGCGCTCTGCAGCCTCCTCCAGATCTATAGCAGCCGCCTGAGAAGAACCATCTGTGCCTTCTACCACCCCCAGGTACTGAACCAGCTGAACTAAAACAGGTCTAAACCAGGCATAAAACAAGACTAAAGCAGGACTAAAACCGGTCTAAACCAGGTCTAAACCAGGTCTAAACCAGGTTTAAACCAGGTCTAAACCAGGTCTAAACCAGGTCTGAAACTTGACTTCATAAACCAGGTCACATTTTGGACTGTAATAATCATGAAATAATATTCTATTAACAACTTTGAAGTTGATAATAGATTATCTGTTTCCTTACGCATAGAACCCCCAGACATTCTATAGAATGTCACAATAAAGTGTTCTCGTCATCTTGCGTTCCTGTCCCAGATGCCCTCCCATATGTCAGATGCCGATACCAGTATGTGTGTTTTTTTCAGAGGGAGAAGAGAAGGGTTTTGTTCCTTTATAACCTGCTGCTCCAGAGAAGTAGGAAGTGCTCAGGCTTAGACAGGAAGCGCTCGACACACCACTGGAACACGGTACAAACATGTATGACCCGACTGTTTAACGTGTTTAGACGGCTCTGACCCGGTCTCTGTTCAGGATTGTGGTCTGTGTCACTACTATGGGACTGAAGACCAGAGAAACCACAAGGTCCACTACCAGGCTGGATAGTCCTAGAGTGGAACCATGATTGAACCAGGACTGAACAGGTCATATCAGTACATAATAAAGAACTAAATCTGTCAGTGATCAGTCTTTATTCATATTCACTTCTAACCCTATCTATCGTTTTGAAAATGCTATATTCACAGAAGTTTTGTATATTTATAGAGAATTGTCATGTGGGAGCATGTGTTGGCTTGTGGGTGGACTGCTAACCATGAGGATGCTAGATTACTCAAACATGGATCTAAAACCTATTCAGGCATATTTGTGGTGAGGGAACATGGTAGAAAGCTCCAAAAACAAACATGCAGAATTAGTACGGTACTCAGGTAAACAAAGGTCTCCAGGCCTAGTCCTGGTCCTGGTTGAATTCCAGGTCTTGTGTTGTGTGGCACGTGTAGAAGCATAATCCCATCCCATTACAAATCCTGTATTCCTTTGTTTAATTAGTGTGATCCGGTTTGATCCATGAACTCCCTAAAACAACTCAGGAATGTGCTGAAGAAGTAAACCAGGACTGACCCAGATCTGTACCAGGATTAAACCAGAACTAAACCATAACTGAACTCTGACTAAACCAGGACTAAACCAGGTCTGAACTGCTGTGGGATTGAAACTGAGACAGCCCTGGAATTGAACTCTTTTTACTTCAAAGTGCTCTTTTGGTGTGTCCTGGGACATGACACTTCACCCACATCGCCAGATGTGAATGTGGTGTGTGTAGAATGGTTGATGGTGAAAGTTGCAAATGGGGTAGATGGTGCAGATTGGCAGCCTCACTTTTATCAATCCCAGGGCAGCTGTGGCTACAATAGTACCTCACCGCAAAGTAAGTGAAGAATGCTTGAGGCGTGTCTCGAAAAAAGCCTGCATAAGATCCCATTTCAAATAAAAGTCACTGTGCCTGTTTCTCACTGGCGAGATCACAGGTGACTGTGCAGATATGTGCAGGATCATGGTGCGTGGGTCTGCCCTGTGGTAGAATAATGAGACTCATACCACTGTAGGCTTGCAGAAATTTCAGTTAATGGTTTTCTATAGCAAAATGTCTATGGAAATGTCTTGCATATTCTGCACCATCTTCATAACTGCCTTTTCCATCACTAAATCTTCAACCAATAAGGTCCACAAAGACAAGAAATCAAGGCAAGAAAGATTTACTTAAAGGTGAACGACGACTAACAATAATGAACTACTCCTGAGCAAAACGTTATGTAATGAAAAAAACTTAAGTTACTTGTTCACTCAGACAGATTCTAGAATTAAAATTTTAAATCAATTTAATTCATGAACATATTGGCATAGATAGATTTGTACAGTTCAAATGCTAGACATGTAATCTGTGAACATCTCCACTGCAGACATCCGGTAATATCTAAATCGTAAAATTAATTTTTAATTTAATTGTATAGTTAGCTTGAGTGAACAAGTTCGATTATTCATGGCCATAACGTTTTGCTCAATACTTCACTAATGCTAGTCGTTGTTTGCCTTTATGCTTTCATCTTTCTTACCTTGATGGTTGTGGATAAATTCTTCATGGAAGAATGTTTATCCTTGGTTGAAGATTTAGTGATGGGGCAGATTTATGAAGCTGTTGTAGAATACGCCAGACATCTCCACCGACATTTTGCCAAAGAAAACCAATAACCGGAAGTTCCACAACCCTACAAGACGAGACTTGTGAAAAAGCATAGACTGTATAAAAAAGTGGACTAAGCAAGTGTGACGTCACTCATAGCGTTTAGCGCCGCTCCAATGAGGCTCTGATGCTAAATGCTGATGCTGAATAGAATTTTTCTAACTAACAAAATAGCCCAAAAAAAAATTCAGGATCATGTAGAGCGGGTTAATAAGAACGTTTTAAGACCAAGATGAAGAGGATCACAGCAGCAGTTACAGAGAGACGAGCGACAAGATCCTAATGTAAGTCAATGAGAGCCAGAGTCAGAAGGAGCCGGAAGAGCCTCCTGTCACACTTCCTATTTGGCACTCGGCGGCTAACGCGTTAGCTATGTCCATTCATATTTACGGTCTATGTGAAAAAGGTCTACTGTGGTGGCATGAGACTCATGATGTGGATTTGTGACCGCGGCTCTGCTCAGAGTCTTTCATACTGAGCTCACTTCCGGGTGTGTTAATAGTCACGTAACCTTGAACATAAACCGTCTCTGCGCCTCAGGCCTGGGCTCTACTTCATGCGTACTTTAACCACTGAGTCCGGAGTCTGCCCTGTCCCCGCACCGCGCCACGCTGCAGTCCCCGGAGCTGCGGACATGAAGCTGAGATAACGCGCTTCCCGCCGCACCTCCAGCCGTCGCTCTGTCCGGACTCGACATGCGGCAGCGGTAACGCGGCAGAGACATGACCGTGGCTCTGTCGCTCCTCCTGACGCTGATTGTTTCTGCGCTGACTGACGCGCGGTCTCTAAGCACCCGGAGTTCTGCGGAAAGTGTGAGCGCGGCCGAAGCGGTACAAGGTACTTCACAGTGTTTGGGATGAGACGGGGCACCGGTAACATCGGCCAGGTCTGTGTGAGTTTGTCTGAATCTGTGCAAGTCTGTGTGAGTCTTCCAGCAGGATGACTGCGTTTACATCGGAGAAAAGTACTGCCACAAAGTTTAGGCTCAGACTCCAAAGTGGATAAGAGGAAGAAAAGATTTGTGAGAGCAGAGAAGAGGGTTAGAGGAGCAAAGGAGAGGGTCAGAAAGGAGGAGAGGAGAGGGTCAGAAGATCAGAGGAGAGGGTTAGAGGAACAGAGGAGAGAGTCAGGAGCAGTGGAGAGGGTTAGTGGATGTAGAGAAGAGAGTCAGAGGCAGAGCTGAATAATAACTTTTTATTAATTAATAATAAGTCATAAATCTATGTATTGCAATTTTAATTGGGACTGTGTATGGACAGACACAGACGATTCTGGTCCTGGTTTTGGCTTTGGCCTTGATGCCAGTTTAATCCACTAAATCCCTAAATCTCATTTTCAGTGATTTGTGTTTCAGCTTTGAAAAATAACCGAACAAAAGCTCCATCTCAGAACATTGCTCCAAACAGGAGCTGTACTCCTCATATTTACCAAACACTAACAAGACTTGACGCATGTATGATTTGGTCTGGTACTGGTCTAGCCCCGGTTCAGTCCTGGACCTGGTCTAGCTTAGTTCTCTGTTTCATCTCGTCTCGTCTGGATATGGGGATTGTGCAAAACTGGAGGGGAAGTGAGGAAAAAAACAACACTATGCTAATTGCAGGAGTAAACAGTGCATTACTATGGTAACAAAACACAAACCCTTATTCCATAGAAAAATGAGTGAACACAGAGCAGAACCAGCAATTCTGTGAAAAAGGAGCAAATGGAACCAGGATGGAACTGGGGCAGGGACCAGGAAATAAATCAGAAAATAAAACAGAACCAAACTAGGTCTGAACCAGGTCTAAAACAGGTCTGAACCAGGACTAAACCTGGACCAAACCAGGACTAAACCAGGTCTCTGGACGGACTAAACCACGGTATTTCCTGTAATCCCCTACTGCTATAGTTTAAGCAGATTTCACTTCAGTGCGTGTTAGCTCAGAGGCTAACATGGATTAGCTTCAGTTTCCCTGGCGATGGGTCAATTGTTATGGGTCATGGTCAGGAGGGTTAGGTTAAGGCCCACTTTATTGCTATGTTTTTGAGAAGGTAATAACATTGTAAAATGTCTTAAAGCTATTAAGAGTCTTTGGTAAGATAGAGGACTTTAGTAAAATAATAGTGTGTGTGTATGAGTAGGAGCCTGATCTGATCACTGTTCATTATGCAACTTTATTATGTTTATGTTTTTTTATTAAATATGGGAGCGTGCACATTAATCAATGTGTTAGTGCAGCTATAAATGTGCCAGAGTTTGCCGTGCAGGATCATTTTCATCTATGGTCCCATTGGGAGGGTGATGGCAAGACAAAAAACAGGACATGGGCACAAAAACATTCAGTCCATCACACATGACAAAGACATTAAGATCAGTGAATATTACTTTAGTCATATTAATAAAATGAAAACATTTTAAAACAGCTTACACACCACACACACAACAGACAGAGCACATACATACATACATATGCATACATACAAAAACACAAATCACAGTCACACAGAAACATTTGCTGTGATGTTAAAACACAGATTAGTTATGTTCACATGTGTGATTGCTGTTTCACAGATCCACAAAAGCTCTGAATGGAGGTCATGTTCCTTTTGTGTGTGGACCAGATTCCATGAGTTCATGGAACTGAAAAGGCTGACTGTCCAAATGAAGTCTTTCTGAATTCCATCCATCCATCCATCTTCTCTCGCTTAATCCGGCTGGGTCGTGGGGGCAGCACACTGCCCATTACTCTATGCACCAGACCCAGACCCTATGAACCCCTCTGCAGGTGGTGAGCCCACAGGAGGGAGGGCCTTTCTGAATTCAGCTGTATGAACTCTTAATGGGGGTGGAGCAAGATCATGGAGGGTTTTATAACCAGAATAATGTCTGAATAAATAATTACATTTCCCCAGTTTAAAAGTTGACATTACTCTCTGTAGGTTTGAATCTGCGCCTCCTGGTGGACACAACACAGCCCTTTGCTCTCGTCAATGGAGAAAGAACCAGCCTCAAAACTGCTCTACAGGTCAGACACTCTACTACTACTGCTACTACTATTACTACCACTGCTACTATTACTACTACTACTGAAGAGGAGCAGAGGAGAGGGTCAGAGGAGAGTGGAGAGGAGCAGAGGAGAGGGTCAGAGGAGAGTGGAGAGGAGCAGAGGAGAGGGTCAGAGGAGGATGACCTCAGCTCATATAGGTGGGGCTGTTGTGTGATCTCCACCCAGATCTCTGGGTTGAGTTCAACTTTAGTCTCAAGACACACAAACCTTCTGCTCTGAGCCAAGTGCAAAGGTCCAGGGAAAATAAGCAAATAACTTTTGGTCTGAGGTACACTGTGCTATGCTAGTTTTGTACCCCCATGTGTCTAAACTGCATAAAATATAGTTTCCTGTTTTACTGATACATGAATGTATGTCAAGTTACGTGACACATGCACACGCTCACACACAGCATGGTCCCAGACAATCACGTTCCCAGCGCCCGATTCAAGCCTCCTGTGCTTTCTCTTTGTCTTTCGGGAGTTGGGGCGAGCAGTCACAGGACTGCTGTTGTAGTGTAAAACATGTTCAAATGGATGAGGTCAAAGCAGAACAATTTAAAAGCCAAAAGTTTATTCCCTCGACTTACAATTCTAATACAGACATCTGGGTCTTGCAACGTAATCCCTGACTGCACATAAATACATGGGGCTCACACCAGGCAGGACGAGGAAGACACTCAACTAACTTAGTCCCACAGTTTTAACATACACAATTCATGAATATTGAAATATGCAAATTTGAGTATGATGCATCAGCGTTTCCGTCTCATATTGTTACACCCATTGTTTTTTCATTCTCCTTACAAGCCTCTCTACTCGTCTCAGTTCAATATTTTCAACTTAAGTTTCCGTTATTCTCTGAACCCTGCAAACAGAACAGAAAAAAAACCCTACACCTGCACTCAGACACGGTGATGTCCGGGTGAGAGGTCGAGACACACACAGGAAGTCACAAACTGAGTAGAGCACATAATATTGTGCTGCATGTTTTTAAGAAGCTGTAAAGCAAACTTTGATTAACAGAAGTCCTGCAAAAAATCATCTGGACTCGCTTCTATAATGTTATCCACTCTAAAACTAAAACTGTACCTTACACTTTTAGAGGTCTCTTTATTGCAACAGAAGCAGAGTTCTAGCTGCACAAGGATTACAAAGTGGGATTGGTCAGGTGTGCCCAGTTGGGTACAAAAAATGGCGAGCTAGAACCACCCCAGAACCAGAACAGAATCTTATTGCATCACTATCAGCTTCATCCTTCTCAGGCCTGGACTCTACTTCATGTGTACTTTAACCACTGAGTCCGGAGTCTGCCAGCCCACTCCTTACTCTTCTCCACCTCACTATTCACAAACTGTTTTGAGTGCTAGAAGGACAATACAGAAAGTCTGTGGCTTCTGTGGACATTCAGTCAGTCTATTACTCATCGTGAGTGTTGAGTTATAGACTGCAGTCATTTTGCTGGGCGTTACACTGGACTGTTGCATACTGTTAAATACCTCTATTGTTGACTGTGAAAAGAATATTCTTATTTGTGGGAAAACATTTTTGCATTTCTAACCTGAGTACTATCAAGCTTGATAAAAATCTGCAGATTTGTTAATTTTGATTTGTTAATGCACAACACCGGCCAACCGAAAAGATTATTGTATTATTACAGTCACGCACCTCAGAGAGTCAAAACCTACCTTCTGATCTAGCCTACAATAACCCTTTCATTTACCTCTACACTATACTGGAGACTCAACAATCCAACTTACATATTTTATAAATAAGGGCTAAAAAGAACTGAACCAGGGGTAAACCAAGACTAAACCAGGCACTGGTTTTATCTCACTCTAACAAGATGAAGTGCTTTGATTGTAGACAGAGACGGGTGTTCCCCAGTTGCCAGGATCCTCAGCTTTTGAACTATCTTGAGCAGATCCTCGTCATCAGAGCTCTGCCGAGTGCTGTTCCAATTCCCCCAAAGCCCTCATGTCCTTCAAGCTCCACTCCTACTTCCTTACCAAGGCTGCACCTGTGGTGCAAGGCTGCACCTCAACTTTAATTTTTTACAAACATGCATTTTAATCAATTAAAACTTATTATAGAATAAAGAGAATATATATTGCTAATTTAGCCACATTGCTGTAGATAAGATCAGATCAAATGAATTCAAATCAGGACAGTTGCAGCAAAATCTCTTAAAGAAGGGGGATGGGAATACAGTTAGCCTATCATCCAAAAATGTTTCAGTCTGTGCATTTATTTGTTTAGGATAATGATCAGCCTAAATAACTCAATACCAGATGATTCACTCACCTTCATTATTTACATGTTTTAACAACTGTGGACACATAAAGACTCCTTGGAACAGTTTTTATTTGTAGAAGCCTTGATCTTTATTAAAACTCTGGGTTTGATCTGGTCACATGACATAGGACAACCACTCCCTCCAAGTGCACTCTGGGAGCTGTGAACAGGACACTTAGCTCTGCTTCAGAGGAGCTGACTCTGGATGAGTGTATCTGCATGTGTCTCTGAAAGAGACACATGGTGAGTGAAAACACAAGAAGTGAAAGAGGCTGATGGACTTCCTCCACTCCAGACAAGAACTAAATCAGAATAACTGAACCAGCACTGTACCAGGACTGAATCAAGACTTTTCGCGACACCAAGGCCAGGACCAGAGATATTAAGGACTATTCCAGCTGATTTAGTCCTGGTTCAGTTATGCAGTTCTGGTTTAAGTCCAGTCATAAATTTAAACTGACTTTAAAACAATGATGTCATAGCTCTCCCTTCATAATGTTTTGAGCTATTTGGACAAAGTGGGACTAAACCTCCCTCTCTTCCCTCTCTTCCTGTCTCTTCCTCCCTCTCTCCTTCCCTCTCCTTCATCGCTGTCCTTCCCGCTCTTCTTCCCTTTCCTTCATCCTTCTCCTTCCTCTCCCCCCTCTCCTCCCTCTCTACCTCCCTATCCTTCATCCCTCTTCCTCCCTCTCCCTTCCTCTCCGTCATCTCTTCCCCCCCCTCCTCCCTCTCTTCCTCCCTCTCC
>JACN01082777.1:0-11513 GCA_000787155.1 Scartelaos histophorus
CTATGGTTCTACTCTACAACTGTATTTGTTTGTCTCTTTCTGTTTATTCTATTCATGATTTCACAGGAGGCCCCATAAAAGCCCATGATGTTCTCTAATATTAGTTTGGCCCCTGCCCTCTTGCCCGCTCCCATGGGCCCCTAGCCAGGTGCTGTGTTACTGGGGCGGCTCTTCGCTGGCGGCCAGTGCAGTGAGCGCAAAAAACAAGGCAGAAATGGGTCAATGGTGAGAGAGAAGGCAAATACAAAGTGACACGGCTCCCCCTGTGGAGCGGCCAGCAGCGGGAACATGGGTGCACTGTTTAATTCATGGAGCAGTTGGGGTTTTTTCAGGAGAAAAAGTGAATGTGTTTTTGTGCTGCGTACAAACAAAACAAGAGCCATGTTTTACATGGGTCTGCACATGACAAGAGGAGATCTGAACAGGCCATATGGAGGAGGTCAAGAGTTCATTACTCATACAAGTACAGCTCAATCACTGCATTACTCTCTAGGGTCCATTGTAAAATACAAAACAAAGGTGCTACAAAACACTTGCAACTTTTCTAGGGGTCGAGGGTCTGTCACCTGCTGCTCTTTGTCCATGTTCCACAGTAGTGATTAAACAGTCTCTCTCAAGGGAGACATCAGTCGGTTGCATTATAGGTCAGATCTGTAGAGATGCAACCCTGTTCACACAGAGAATGAATGTATCCTGTGCACTGGAAACACCAGTAATGAATAGTATACATACATGATTGATTTGCTTGAAATGTTCCACAATATGGCATTAAGCATATCCATCTTGCATTTATTCAGTAACAAGTGTTTTTTATGCTTATTATTATTGCTATTATCTGTTATTGCTCCCTGCTTGTCTTAATGAGGATGGGAAATGTAATGCCTGTGGAATAACCCGGACAAAGTAATCACATGTACATAGAGAAAAACAGGGGGCAGACCCTAGAAAAGGTGCAGTTCACCTTCATGTATTATAATTTTGGAATCTAATCTTTCTCAATAAATTCTTTATTTTATGGAATTTATTAATATATTTTACTGGAGAAATGATGCAGTAGCACTTGAATGTGGGAACAGCATATAGGCTACTAAAGGCAGATGAGAAATAGTAGCTGTAGTAACAATAGTGGTGTGGAGTAGATCAACACAAAGCAATATGGGTGCCCTGTTTCATTCATTACACATGTTAATAAGTGTATTATTACTACGTAATTATTACCTATATAAATAGTTTTGTTACATGGAAATTGAATAATAAGTTTCGTTTCTGAATGCAGGAGGCACCAAGATGAGTCCATACAGTACACACAAGAGCACCAGAGTTCACTGTGCATTAGGTCAGACACTTCAGACATGTTCAGCTCAATCATGGTACACTTTTATTCTTCTAAAACTCTCCACTCCCATCTCTTTCACTTCCTTAGCTCCTTTCTCATTTCACTTGCAGTCAAAGGTTCAAACAAGCACGGCTTCAAAGCAGGAATATTACTGGGGAGAAAGAAGTTTTTTTTCCCCAAGTCTTGCATGTGGAAGTACTGTGTGGAATATAATCAGAATCGTCAGGCGGAAAACTTAAGCTGTTGCTCGGCAAAGAAGGAAATAACAACAAGCACAATGTAGGATTAAGAAACAAAGGGTTTGTTTACATATATATTACAATGCTCCAGGAAAGAGGCACTTCGGATCTGAAATGCAAAGCTAGTTTTGACCCAGTAAACAACCAAGAAATGGTGCTGTGCTATGATGAGGGTATAAGAGTCATATACTTGAAAATCAAAGTCCAGTTACTGAATGCATATAAAGCATCACCAAGAACTAGAGCTGCTGAAAAGCTCCGAGAAATAAGAAACGGAGATGGATATGGAATATGGATACAATGCATTTTGGGCTTCTGGCACCTTTTTCCAATGTAGTTTTATACTACAAATGGAAAAGTACATGAAATGAACTGAGAACTACAACTAAAATAAATAAAATAAAAGACACTATGGCATCACATAAATACTTAAGATGTGACACCACAATTGTCCACTCTCTACTGAAAGATGTTTTAATATTTAATTTAATAAACTGGCAGTCAAAGAATCATATGGGACATTGTCACTTCAAAGACTGTTTTGTCTATTTTATTCTGATAGGAACCTAAGGATCACTCCTGAAAATAGCACCTACACACACCACACTTTATAATCACAAGATAACAAGATAGAAAAAGAGCAAGATTTTGACAAGACAAACAGGGTTTTTTAAAAATGTAAATTTTTAAGTTTTAATCCAAAACATTGAGAAATTTGAATTTATAAGCAAATTTTCAATCTGATTTACTTTACTCAAATACTAAATAAGATATTCAAAATCCTCTTTGTTTATCTTTTAGTGTATATGACAACAAAAAGAGGCAATTTAAAACTGTTTCTTAACATTGTACAATTTAAAAACTTCTAATAAATGTCTCTAAAGTTAAGATTTTTTTTTTCCTATTCACTTGTGGTGTGACTTTGAAAATAATTTCAAACAGCACCACACTAAAACTACTAATTACTATTTATTTGTGTATTTATTCATTCAAAGACATAGATGTAAGTGAGAAAATGGGGTAAAGAGTTGGGAGAAGCATTGAGTCAATTATTGGACCTGAAAATCAACATGATACTGAGGCTGACACGGGGCCGACCACTACACAGCGCTGCATCTGATCCCTGTATTCCCTCAACTGGATATTCTCAGGATTTACACCAGATTTCAGTGCTGATGTATTCCACTGCATAAAGCTTATAAGAAGAAATCCAGCTCATCCTTGCTTGGTCTTGGTTGGCAAAAAGAATTTCCCTCAGAGATACTTGGCTTTCAAAACAAAACCAGATTGTCCGACCGCACATTACTCTGTGGGTGTAGTGACAGCCGCTTATGTGATTTCACCAAACCGCAGAGTTTCATGTTCATTCAAGGCTCTAAACAGCTATTAATTAAAACAGATGCACATGTCCCACTCATTTGGCCTTTAGAAATGAAAGAGGGATGACGGTGGAAAAGAGTGTAATTGAGAAAGACATCACGGGAGAAACAGAAGGAGAGAGAGAGAGAAGATTGGGCGATCAAACACAGAGGTTGGGGTTCGTCGTGTGGGCTGTTAATTACAGCTATAGTTCAAAACAATTTCTCTTCCCCGCTGTGATCCTCCCAAGCCCATATCTCCACTACAGATAACTGATTCCACTGTAATTACCACTTATGCTTCACAACAATTAAGCCATAGGAAATTGCTGATAGAGTTTTCTTTAACATAATGTAGTGTTGAAAAGTGCATGAAGGATACACCAAGGGCAGGATCGAATTTCACGCTTTTTATGGGGAATTGTTCAAATAAAGGTGTCTGGAGTCTATCCAAATGACAATGTGCCCTTAGACAAAGAAAACCAAAATGGACAAGCTGGCTGTAAAACGCAGTCTACAGGACGGATCGAATAAAATGAATACAACTAATTTCATCATTATGGCTTATCTTTTTGTTCTGAGAGGGGTATTCATAGACTCTATATATATAAATGGACATAGCTAACCCGCTAGGCGCCGTATGTGAGATGGGAAGTGTTCATGGGGCACTTCCACTTCTATTGAATCTCTTTCCAACTGACTTCACATAGGAAAATTGTCACTTCTCTCTATAAGTGCTGCAGTGAGAATTGCCATTTTGGTTTTAAAGTGTTTGTATTAACCCGCATTAACTACATGATCCTGGTGTTTTAATTTTACTATTTTGCATGTAAATAAATCCCTATTAATGACATGTACCTGACTCCAACTGCTAGCATTGTTAGCACTTCTTTATACAGTCCAACAGGGTATTACTATTTTAAAAAGTTTCAAAAAGAAGCGCTTCCTGGACCTCCACAGGATAATACACAGTAGAAAAAAAACACAGTGGTTCTTTGGGGAAGGGAAGTCAGTTTAAAGATGCAAAAAATCCAAGGCACTCACCGGTTGAAATAAAATGCCTTTATTAAACTACGGCATGTCAAAATGGACAACTTTAAAAGTCCTGACGCGTTTCAGCCTATGGCTTTCCTCAGGGGACAAACAGAATTGTGTCTGCCCCAATATATGTCAGACCAAGTCATTTCTGGACCATCATTCACAAAAATAATATACAATTAAAAATTTTATTAATTGTAATACAACATTTGTAATTTACAGACATGTTTGTCCTGCCTGCGAGGTCTTCTACATTGGGATGACCAAGAGGCGCCTGCAAGAGCGTTTGGCTGAGCATAAATATGCTCCAGGCAACACAAACTACCCTATGGCCAGACATTTTTTGGACTTTCATAACTGTAATCCATCAAATCTGCAGGCTCATGGTATTGATCATGTACCAGACTCTTTACATAAAGGAAATCGTATTCAAAAACTTCAACCATGTGAAACTTTCTGGATTTATAAACTAAACTAAATATCCTGGGCTCAATGAAGATATGGACTTCTCTGTGTTTTTATAACTGATTGTCTATTACAGACTTTTACACTGAGTTGTATGTATTTTTTCAGTATTTTTTGTGTACATTCGAGTGTCTATACATTGTATATATCCTTGACCTCACATGGTTCTAACACTGCCCTCTTGTGGACTGTCTCAGGTAGTGTCCACAGGTGAGTCTCCACACCTTCTCTTCCAGGTGGAGCCGCCCTATTGGTGGTTTCATGTATTTGACTCACATGGTTCACTCAGAATTCTGTTTGTCCCCTTTTAAAGTTGTCCATTTTGACATGCTGTAAATGAATAATTTACGGCAATTAATAATTTTATTTCAACCGGTGAGTGCCTTGGATTTTCTGCATCTTTAAGGGTATTACTATTTGCTTCTTCTGTGAGTTAACAATTGATTGGTTAAGCCAGTCAATCGTCCAATATGATGGAGGCAAACCAGAGCTCCCAACATAAGACAGTGCTTGAGCATGGAGCTGCATTCTCTGCAAAATTACTGTTTCACAATAAGATAAGATAAAAAACACAACATAAGAGATAAAAGATCGTTAAAAGATCGTTCCATGGAGATGATGTCGTTTTTTGGGGTTTTTTTAGCATAAGACTTAATAATGTGCATGGACACAAGCAGTGGACCATCAAATGAAGTATTTTTGAAGGTGCAAACTTGGCACAAACTAATCAAACTAAGACTAATTATAGTTGGGAAACTGCAAATACACTTGATCAATAGAAAATACTCTATATAGAAGTATTCCCAGACTATTCCAAAGGGCTTTCGTGCAATAATCTCTCAGTATCATCTTAACAATTAACAATAAATCAGAATGAAGTGATGTTTTTTGTGCACTTTTTCCTTTTTCAGTCATCACTACGTATGCATGGAGAAAAGTTGCAGAACCCTCTATAGTCCAGTCAGCAGAAAGGTCTTACAAAAGAAGATTACATTTGACCTCTTCAATCATGTACCAGTGTGGAGAACAACCAGCAGCCCAACATGATAAAGAAGCACTTACTGTAAATCTGCTCCCAGTCCACCGTGTCACCAGCCCCGTGTGTCACAATATCCACAAATGCACAGTCAGGATGTCCAACACTGACTGCAGAGGCGCATGGGAACAGAGCAGGAGCTGAGTACACACTTATTCTAGCGGTGCTTAAGTTGGAGGAGGCGATAAAAGGGTGAAAAGTTTGAATGGAGCCTGAGGTTCAGTGCAGTGACAGGGGACAGAAGTGCTGCCTGGACACACTGATGTAAAATATATGGGGTTCCTCTAAAGCAGATACTTCACTTTGGGGCCAGAACAGGAAGAATGGATGGCCTTTTTAATGGGAATTATTGATGACATCTGGGCGCACATTATAAACTGATTTATGTAGTCATTTTGCAGTCACAATATATTAAAGCTTTTTTTTTTTTTTTTCCAATAGCTCTTACAGTATGTATTTGATATGAATCATATGGTAATGTTGTTACTGTTTGTTATTGATAGAACAGTAGCTGAATATATTTAAGGAACTTTATGCAACTTTTCTGATGGAGATGTTATAACTTTGCCTGGAATGTTCCAAAGTAAATATGCATTAAACTTATTTGCACAGATGTTTCCTTTGCAACAATATCTCCCAAAACAGACATTCTTAAGTGTTTTTTTGCACATTTGACTTGTAACTTGGAATAGTCGTGCCACCTATTTTTCTCCATGAAAGTACGTTTAATGCCATACTGTGGAAAATTCTAACCAAAGCAAAAAACTCTACATAAAGACAAGTGCATAGCGTACCATCCAACACAAAAGTGCAAACATAGTGCCTCTAATACGCATTTTCTCAGCTGGACCCTAAACGTTTTACTGTTACATTCACACTTCTTCAATAAGCCCTATAACAGCATTGACTCTGCACTTATTACTGCATATTAAGCATGACAAAGCCTTCCCATTTCAATAATTTCCACTTGCCCCGCCTATGTTCTTGCCCCCTTACCCCTTGCGCCGCAGCCCCCCCTTGCAAATATCTCCCAAAACAGACAATCTTAAGTGTTTTTTGCACATTTGACTTGTAACTTGGCCTTGTCGTGCCATCTATTTTTCTCCATGAAATTAGGTACGTTTAATGCCATACTGTGGAAAATTCTAACCAAAGCAAAATAGGCTCCATGAAGACAAGGGCATAGCGTACAATCCAACACAAAAGTGCATACGTTGTGCCTCTAATACGCATTTTCTCAGCTGGACCCTAAACGTTTTACTGTTACATTCACACTTCTTCAATAAGCCCTATAACAGCATTGACTCTGCACTTATTACTGCATATTAAGCATGACAAAGCCTTCACATTTCCATAATTTCCACTTGCCCCGCCTATATTCTTGCCCCCTTACCCCTTGCGCCGCAGCCCTAATGGATTAGCATGCGCCCGTTGTCTGTGGTAGATTTACGGTGGGCAGGGCCGCGCTGCCATAGCCCTGCCACCCCTGAAGAGGAATGACCACGAGAGCTGTACCATCCACTATCCTCCTGGGAGCGCGCAGACACCCACACCACCCAAGCTGCTTACTAATCAAGATTTACGCCGTTTGTTTGTATATATCCATAAATCACCAGTGAGTGTGCGGGACTGAGCGAGAATCTCAAACAGGAGCGGATTTCTAATTGCCTCCCACAACGATGAAGGAAACATAGAAACCAGACTCATCGCCAGAGGTTTACTGCACTTAAGGGGGCAATCAGAAGTTTTAATTGCTCTTTTTTCAGTTTTTTTTCTCGTTTTTTTTTTCTACCCCGAGGATATTTACGAGACAAAGAGTCGCTGTCTCAAGGTTATGCGTTTAAAAAAAAAAAATGGTGTCTTAAAAAACTTAATTTGTATAGAAACTTTTGTGATCTCTGGAAAACTTTCAAAATGGTTATCCTGTCAAAATTCCACTCCTGACTAAGGTAAGAACCGTCACTATTTGGTAATCAAAAAACATTTTTGGTGTCTAAAAGTGATTGAAGATTTAAATAGTTCTACTTTTCAATCCCAGAGACCCATACACAAAACAGCTGCATGAGGAAAACATCTGCACAATTTTTAAAACAGCGGTTAAAAAAAAGTTTCTAAATTAAATAATAAATACATTAAATATAAAAAAAAGCCTATTTTTTGTTGACTTGCAAAATAAATTAAACTGTCAAAATTAACACCATAATTTGGTAGTGAAGCAGTAATAAATCAGGCAAAACCAATTTACCATGGTTAGGTTTGTAAATTAAAAACCACATAATAATCCATATTCTGAATAACATTTCCAAGCAAGAAGTATTACGTTTCCTCAGGTATATAACCCGCTCGCTCCTCTGCGCAACGGACGAAACTAATATTATATGAGTCTAATGGGGAGAGGCGTGATTTCCTGTCAAGGTCACTAACAGAGTCCATGATATCTGTAATAGACAGACGGGCTCTTGGAGGAAAGGGGACTGCTTTAAGTTCCCCTCCGTAGGGAAATTTAGATCCATCTGGGAGCTGAATTCTTACACTTAACTGCCCCTTAATATGAAGAAACATATGCCACCTTTGAAAGTCATTCTTGTGGCAGAAATGGCCCATTACGGTGGACATTAGCTGCTTAAGTAGATGAAGCATAAATAATAGAACGATGGGAAAATAACAATGACACTTAATGCACCAGATTTTTTTTTACTTCATGTATTTGAACGAAATTTGTCTTGCTCCAGTACAAATATATTAAATAAGCAGTGTTCTGTGTGCTGTAATGGTAAATAGTCTCATTTTTATATAGCATTTTTAAACTTTTAAATGCAGTGAAAGCACTTTACACACTCTTATTCATAAACAATGTGGGTTAAGTGTCTTGCCCAAGGACGCAACCACCGCATTCATCTGTTGGACCTGGAACCGCACCACCAACCTATCCAATGAAGTCGAAAACGGGAATCAAACCACCACCAACAACCTTTGGATCGTTGGACAAATGCCTTACGAACTGTCTGCATATAATTAGAATCCACTGCGTTGTCCGATAATCAGGAAGTTCATGTTAGCATGCTAGCCGGCTCTGGTTCTCTGAAAGTTGAGAAAAGTGCTCACGAACTCCAAATATAAAATAACGCTCGGAATTCATAAGGTAAATGAAAAATAACTTTGTATCACTGAAAACCGTTGGAAATGAAGTAGTTTTGTTTTTTTTAATTGTTTCATAAGACGTGAAAATCAGGTACAGCGCTTTAAATAATGCATTGTTTCCCCGTGACATTGAGTTTTCACATTGCTTTATGGAAATTTCTAATGAGACTTCACTAAGCTCATTTAATCCATGACACAATGTGGGGCTGGTCCTCTTTGCGGTGCCATGTAAATTCACATAGCGTTAGGATAAGTCAATGCTAATGGATAAAAACACTGAGGGCTTAAGCATTTAGTTTGAATGAGTGCTTTTATATAAATACGGAGAACGAAAGGAAAGAAACAATGGACTTCTTTTGGATTCATTAATGGTCTTATGCATGGAATTGTAAGTTGTTTCAGCAGAGCCCTTTTCATAAAACATCACAAATGAATAGGAGGATCTGGTGAAGCTCTCCAAATTATAGAGAGTTTATGCAACAGGGAATAGTGCAGGCTTCTTGTTATATTCTTTGTTTTAATTAAATACAACAGTAGAACTTTTTGAAGTTTCCCGCAAAGTAAAACTCATTCGCTTATAACTTATGTAGAGCCTATTCTGGTTTATGTTATAATGTTGTTTCCTCATCGCAAAGTTCTTCTCTCAGACAGAAAACCAAATGTGCCGATCTCTACTCAACGAAAGGTAAAAGGAACTTGAGAACACTGCATGACATCACAAGGTGGAACAGAGCATTTTGAGGTTTGGAGATGTTAGCAGACAAATAAACCAGGACTATTCAAACATGTGAATGAAACAAAACAACTTTAGGCTATTTCCTCACGTTTTTGGTGAGGAAATAGCATTAGAACTCATGAAAAAGCTCACGAGAATCCATTTTGTGCAATATAGGACCTTTAATTACCATTCCAAACTGATTAACTATTAGATGTTGAGTATACAAAACGCACATCACATATTCTTAAACCATTTGCACAACCCAACACTTTAACAAATTCAACAGCCCATAGGAGCAGAGGCACAAAAACCTTTGCACTTGCTGAATATTCTCATTTACATATCAGTTTTGCAGCAGAAATAATATCTCAAGTGACCGAACACAGCAGAAAAGTCTTAAAATGTACAGATTACTTAACTATCCAATCCAATCTATTTATATAGCACATTTCATAAACAACAGTTTCCAAAGTGCTGGACAAATACATATATACAGGTCAGGAGGCAGTGATCTTTTTTCCCAATAGACAAATAAATTTGACAGTCATCTGCATAAAAATGATAAAAGAGGCCATGTTTTTTAAAAAATTCTCGCAGTGGGAGCAGGTACAGTGCAAAAAGCATAGGCCCCAGGATTGAACCCTGGGGGACTCCACTAAGAAGAGGAGCAGACGGTGAAGTGGAGTCCCCGAGCTTTACCATGAAGGACCGCCCAGAACTATAATGGAGATTCATCAGGCAGACAAAGTAATAATATCTATACGGAGTGAAGACAGGAAATATACAGTAGTCTCCTGCCTGTTTCCTGTTCGCAGTGGCTCTAAACCTGCTTCAGCCCATATGTCTGTAAATGTTGATAATTCCCACTCTGTATTGCAAAAGCCTTTGTTGCTTTAGACTTTATACATTCTAAGTCTCAGCGAGTCCAATCACAAAGCAGAAAACAGCGAGCGGCCAAATCTGAGACGCTCCTGCAGCCCCACGCGAACAGGAAATGTGCCAAAACTATACATATGTCATAAAAAACATGGGATGCCCCTTTGGCAATAAATAAATAAAATAATAAATAGTAATTTGATTTAAATATCACAGATTCCTACAGTGAATAGTACAGAGACTGGTTGGTTGGACATAAAAACTAAAGCAATAAAGAAAGCAGTACACATGAGATACTTAAATGTATTTTTGTGGTAGTAATTATATTTAAAAAGAGCACTATGTTACTTTTCTTGTCTAACAGTGAAGCATTAAACTTTATGCTATGATTGTTCTTTAAGACTCTAAAATAAATAAACTGCATTGTTACTGTGACTGGACTTGCCTCTCCACAGATCTAACTTAATTCATGACCTGAATTGAAAAAAAATACCCCCAGCACCCTTGAGAGTAAAATTAATTCTGTTTGTAGTTTTTAAACCTTGTTACTGACTGGAAATGTAGCTGTCAAAGTTAAAAAAAATAAAATAAAAAAAAACAAAAAACGACATAATTATTAGTCTTTGGCAACTTTTCATAAAAAAAATAAAAGTGCCAATCTTGTGCTAGCGCTAAATTTGTTCTCCAAATTTAGCGCTAGCACAATATTTAACAATTTATTACGTCTTGCATTTTTTGTAGATTGCCATATTATTTTAGGAAACTATTATTTGTGGCTAGTAAAACAGATGTAAAACAAAATGGAAGTCAAATGTCTTACCGTTCTGAAAACAGCAGGTCATGTAAATTGAAAGCTCTTCCCACCCGAAAGCTCTTCCTTTGAATATCACTATACAAATGTGATGATCTACACTTTGATCTGAGTGTTGCATCTAAGGCTGGAGCTTGGCATGTTTGTCTGGGTTTGGCTGGATGATAAAATGTGTTTCACTCGGCTGAATTAGGCCCACTTCATGATGACTGGAAGCAACAGAGCAAAAAAATGGAGCTTGCCAAGCTCCGGCGCATTCAAATTCTTTCACATGGATTGTTAGATCTCCTGGCGTTTTTGGGACCAGGGGAAAGCAGCAGTGGTAAAATGGGCCGCACTACATCAAGGCTCTGGGAGAATAATAATATGAAAACAGCAACAGCGCTGGAAGAAGATGGCACTGTAAAATAATCACAGTCTTAGAGTGGATCTGGGTGAAGCACGCCCAAATTTACCAGTGGTGGGTGGGCTGAAGCTAAAATAGAAACGCAATGA
>JACN01152628.1:0-13289 GCA_000787155.1 Scartelaos histophorus
AATAATAATAACAAAAATAATAATAATTTTGGTGAAATTTCAGAATGTACTTCCTGGACATGAACTACCTGTATTTTCCAACTTTTTCTTTTCTGCTTTTCTTCACAAACTCCCACTTAAATAACTAAAACTATGATAAATATATACCACAGGTGCTATAACACCAAAATATACGAATAAATATTACATTATCATTGTGTTATATTACCTTCTACTGATTTATTTACAGTATTATCACATGGAATCTGCTCATTCACCACTGAAGGATAGCACCAAATACAGAAAAGAATGTTAGAAATGATTTCAGATTTCCTATTACCAAATACATGCTGTAATTGATCCACCAGATGCTTCCTATTATCCCCATTATTCAGGTATTTGTAGCGCTTGCCCCCAATACTTACATAACATTCTTAGTCGCATTTACACAATTTCATTCTGAGGGGGTATTTCGGTCCTCTTTCCATCCACACACCACACTCACACATGCCACCGCTTGCTATGATCCCCGCTAAATATATCCTCGTATATATAGAAGCCGCGCAGAGCCAGGTGGTCAGTGCGGTGGAGGTAGGTGGACGTCTTTGGGACTTGATCTTGGTTTTTGTTGACGGAGGGGGGCAGACAGACAGCAGCTGAGACCAACACTTGTAGAGATCCAGTACGGTAAAGGTCTACGTCTGGGTCACCGAAAGTAGTGCGGTTTCAATTTGACCCGTACCTCCGTTTTGCCCTTCACACCCGCTCCGTGGGGCTATTTCTGGTCGGGATAGAGTTTACAAGCAGCTTTGATATGATGCAGTGGGTGATGAAATGATGAGAGTGTCCGATGGCAGTTGCTCCACAGAAGTCGGGCCATAAAGTGGTCACTTGTAAAGACACGTATACTTGGGTTTAGCAGGTTTAAAATAGCGCCCCCATGAGGAATTAGCACATGCGGTTGATTTAATCTGCAATCTTCTCACTGGTGATTAGCACTGATTATTTTTATAGCCCGGTTTTTGCACCTGTCAGACAATACCAAGTCAGCAAAAGAAGAAATTTAACACATGAAAGATAAAAGTTCATTCACAAATCATTTTTGTGTAACATAAACGTATTTTATCCATGAGTAATTATGTTAAATAAATAAATGAATAAATAGGACCGTAGCTATATTGATGAACAATCTAAAACTAAAGCCACTAATAGATTATTCAAATTTGAGCTTTCTCAGATAGTAACAGATCAGACAGAAACTCAAAAACCCATATAGCAGGGGTGGCCATTTTTTCTTTTTTTTTTTAGAAAATATTCTAAAGGGCCATAAAAAGCAATAACTAACATTGTTTTGACAAGCTAAGTAAGACTGGGAAGAGTGTATGTTATGACTAAGCAATGAAAAGTGAGGTTGGATGTCCTTTAAAAAACACCTCTAAAATCAAAGCAATGCTGCTTTAGTCCATGCATGAGGTAAAAATGATAAAATATGTTTATTTTGTAATTCCACATTAGCTCAAACGGGCCCAGGTACAATGCCAAGGTCTGCCATAAAGCATCACCAAACTCATTCTGAGCATTTCTGCAGTCAGTTGCCAATTGTTTCAACTAGAATTGGCTTTAATTATGTTTTTAATAGTGGTAAAAATGATAAAATATTTTTATTTTGTAATTCCACATTAGCTCAAACGGGCCCAGGTACAATGCCAAGGTCTGCCATAAAGCATCACCAAACTCATTCTGAGCATTTCTGCAGTCAGTTGCCAATTGTTTCAACTAGAATTGGCTTTAATTATGTTTTTAATAGTTCATTCCCACTTTAGGAAGCAACAGAAACATCTCTTAGCAATATTTTGGATACCAACACCTTAATGGAATGATGCACAGCAGACTTCCTAATCAGCAGAGCACAATAAAGAGCTATGTGAAGTCCACGTGGATTTTTAGTTAAATATGTTTTTTTCATTTCAACTGAGCAATAAGTACTTGGCAGAATCAACTCATATACTATATTCAAATATACACAAGTGCACTTGTAAAGGTATCTGACTGACTCTTTCTTAAGAGGAACAGAAAATGCACACCAAAAGTCTTGTGGAGGTGCAAATGAACGGAAGAACAATTAAAAGTGACCACAGTACTGTACACTGTACTGGGTCCTAAGCAAGAACAATTATCTGATGAAGGCTTTTTTGTGGAAATGTTATGGAGATATTAAAAAAAAAGCTTTTAGACATTGGCCATCTGAGTGTGCTATGCAATTTTTCCCTTCCAAAGCTTTCTTAAATCTACTACTTTAGGCTCCCAATGTCGTACATTATGCTAAATTGACTTTCTAATTGATCTTTAAGCCTTAATACTTCAGCAGAGACACACCTGGAGTTGTGTTTTGTTTCATTCACACATGTTTGAATAACCCTAACTTCATCTGCAAATGTTCTGCTCCACCTTATGATGTCATGAAGATGTAGTGTTCAAGTTACCAGCTCCTGTTACTTTTGTTCAATTCCAGGGCTGTTATTATCCAATGTGTGAATAAAACAAAATAGAACTCTAGGTGTGTCTTTGATGAGGAAACATTATAACAAAAGTCAGAAAATACTGTAACATAGGCAACTTCTTCACACCAGCACGATCCAACGCCTGTTCACAACAATAATACAAAATTCTATTTCCAAAACACACTCCAATCCAAAAACAAATCAAAAACCTTTGAAAGTCTCTGCATTGATTCCAACTCTAATGAAAACCATTTTGCAGAATATTGATCAAAAAACTTTATTAAATTGGACTGAAGCTCTTCTACGCTCCCCAAATAAACTTCAGACTACAAGAATCGTAAAATCTTTCTCAATACTTCTCCTCCTGCAAAACATTAGATACATTTGAAAACTCTGCAAGGTCCTTCTAAGCTTCCCCATCCCCCTGAGATCATTAAAGTTCATATTACACTGAAAAACGTTCATATAAAGGGTTGTGTTGCTATGCTAACATTTTACAGCACTCTTTTCTGGGCAGACAGCAAACGTGCACTTAACCTGACAGAAAGTATTGAACTTCCTGCATTTTCCAATTTTTTATTTCTACTTTTGCCTTTTAACTGATGTAGGTAATGGTGAATATTTACCATGGGTACTGTCCCACCAAACCAAGCCATAATTAAAATGTTATGATCTTCTAAATTAGGGAAATTTAGCACTATTAGAGGGGTGCATTACCATGAATCTGGCTTTATGACTTAAAAATACATTCCGATACTAAAACAAAGGACCATATATTGTGATTTATCAATAATTCTGGTAATTTTATGGTTGAGTAAAGCTTCAGGAGAACAAAATTGGATGAAATAGAGTTATATAATTTATAAATCATGAGTATAGTAAATGAAAGCTTTATTTTTATGACAAAAAAATGAATTGTGATGCATTTTGAGGAGAAATTTGAGGAGAATTGCACAATGAAATATCGCCATATCACACTGAATTTATTTTTTTACACCTCTAATCATCTTTCCAGGCCATAAAAAAGTTAAATGTAATGTAACCCACAAGACTGATGAAACTGTAGCTTTATAGAATGTATTCAAAGAGTAACGATAAAAAAATAAAAGGTTTTGTTTTCACACAAAAAAAGTGCACTGTGTAACTTTTCTTGTGGATAATATGTCAAATGCTTTTCTCCATAGAAATGTTATTGCTTTGTCTGAAATGTTACACAAACCAGACCAAGTTAGAGGTCAGATCTGTGGAGAGGCGACCCTGCTCACAGTCAGAACATGACCAAGTTAGGTAAGTTTGGTGAAGAGGCGACCCTGCTCACAGTCAGAACATCTTATTTTTGGGCTATAAAATGTAATAAATGTAAGTAAATCAATAGAAACGAGGAGGTGATGGATTTTCTACCAGAAAAGTTACACAATGCACCTTTAAAAACACCCATAAAATGCACCACTTACCTTGTACTGATCTATTTAAAAAATGCGTCGTACAAAACTTCTTGCAACATAAATCTACACTTCACCACAGAGAACATTAAACTTCATAATAAGTTAAAAAAGGTGAATTTCGAAGGTTTTGAGTCGCTAACATTTTACGACGCGCTCTTTTCTGGGCAGACAGCAAACGTGCACTTAACCCGACAGAGAGCAGGGCTAACCCGAGCAGTAATTCAAATGTCGGTGAGCCTCTGGTTGATCCCGTGGCCCCTGAGAGCCGCCTGGGATACGCCTGACTGGCAGCATGTAGACAGAGAGGGCAGAGAAGGAGGCCCTAAAGTCGCAATAGGAACCTGCTGTAACTGCCCCGATGGTCCACTCGCACGCACAACAAAAAGCCCAAAAAGTGACATGTTTGTGTAATATGGCTGCTGTTTCAAGTCGGAGATGGAAATTTTGAATTATCACGAATCTAAAAACACTGTATTCGATTTTAAAGTGACATATTACGCCGTCTTGTGAACTTATAATGATTTGTTTCATCCACACATCGAACACGTACTGTATTTAAAGTTTTTTCTTAAACAAAAAATTACTCCATTCCAGCTTGTGATGTCATGTGGTGATACAGGAAGTGCTCTATTGTTCTATTAGACTCCATGCATGTTCAATAGGACAATTTTGATCAGTTCAGCCCTGAAATTGTCAATCTCTACTGAACAAAAGGTAAAAGGTAACTCATTAGACTCCATACATGTTCAATAGGACAATTTTGATCAGCTCAGCCCTGAAATTGTCAATCTCTACTGAACAAAAGGTAAAAGGTAACTCAAAAACTACCACTCCATGATATCACAAAGTGCAATGGAACATATAACATAAAATAAACTTTTAAACCTTTAGATTATAATTAAGCAGACTCAGAGCTAGTACGTAGATAATAAACCTGAATAACCTGATATAAGTTGTAAAATCCAGATCAGGGAGTGTAGAGATGTAGGCAGAATAATAATAAAAGATTATTAAAATGCTTAAATGAAACAAAACACAACACCAGGTCTGTTTTAGAGGAAGCGACAACATTCTAAGACGACTTAAATCTCACGAGAGTCAGTTATTTGTCATGATCTTTATGTTGCAGCACTGGAATTAACTCATTGTGTTTGTGTTTTTTCCTGATATTATCGGCAGATATGGGCCCCTAGAGACATAACGGCCTAAATCGATATAGTTCACGTGGGCAGGTCACACATTTAAACACAGTATATTATGAACATTTAATCATATTTACAGAAAGATAATAATAGTTTGTGGCGCCTCATTAATATTTGCCTCCAGAGTCATTTGTCTGTCTGAGGCACGGTACATATAATTAATTACAGTGGCTCACATGCATTTGCAATGGACGCTAAAGGCAAATAGTGGTAGTTTACTTAGGCTACATTGTTTACAGGCTAGAATGTCATGCAAAAATGCCATTAGGCCGACCTACTGCCTTTAAAGTTGTGTGTAACAGTGCCGTATTTTTCGGGATATAAAGCACACCGGATTATAAGGCGCAGTATCAAATAATATGTCAGTTGTGTCATTGTCCACACATAAGGAGCATCGGATTATAAGGCGCAATAAACGAAACAAAACGTGTGTCGGATAAATCGAACTTTATTCAGGTAATTTACAATAACTCTCAGTTGTAGCTAACACAAAAATACAAGTTTAACAGTTGGTGATTTGGGCATCAAACATGCCCGGATCCTCTCAACATTGTTCAGTTCTAACACAAAAATATAAACCTGAAATCTGCATCATAATCGTGGCATTTTGGGTCCTTGAACACCACACGGCAGAACTACCGGTATGTTGCACAGTCGCCCTATATGTGGCCAACATATTACTCCTCCTGACTCGCCCATTAATACGTTATTAGCCGTAATGTGGACAACATCAAATCGGTTGGAGATTAGTAAACACAACCAAAGTTCATACATGAGGCCACTGGATTATAAGGCCACTGTTGATTTTTGAGAAAATGTCATGATTTTAGATGCGCCTTATAATCTGAAAAATACAGTAAATTTAGCCCAATTTAAAGAGACAAGTTTGAAAATCAATTGAAGATTTACAGTGAATTTTTACAATACTAATTATATCAGCTGTTATATCGGCTACTGACACCTCCAAAACCCTTTTTATCAGTATCATATTGGACCTAAAAAGATCCACATCTGTTGGGCTCTTGTATTAAACTTTACTGAGGTTAAATAAATATTCCTTTCTGTGTGTCTCAAGACGCAGCGCCAAAAATCATCAAGGTATCCTGCCAACTCTAAATTGTTGTAAATTATCGTAAAAATAATACCAAACATTAAATAAGACATTCTTTGCGGATTTTTATTACATTTGCAATTGGTTAACAAATGGGCCCAGTACTGGCATAGACCATGTCTCTCCACGCTTTAATGGTAGTGATCCCTTTGGTTAACTGAGGGAAACGTAATAAAATCCACAAATACAGTCTTTTGATTCTTGCGTATTATTTTCAGTATAGTTGCCATGACCATTTGGCATTGTCGTTTGGGATAGATGGATGGATCAAAAACGTGCATGGTCAGAAATATTAAGCTGTTTTCTGTTATCTACTGTGTTTTTAAACTCCATACACTTTCACTAGAATCATCTGGAGGATTTCAGCTCTGGAACTGCCCTCCCTTCCGTCCATATCGTGAACAGTGAGCTGTCGGAGCTTCTCGCCACCTCCACGGTAGCGTTAGCTGAAGCTGTGGGAACTTTGGTGTTGTTGGTGCTGGCTGGTTGGCTGGCGGTTTCTTTCTGGAATAAAAATCTTAAAATGTTTTTCTGTTGAGTTATTGTTTTACTGGAGGACTAAAACCAAAGCAAAATCGAAATGGTGAGTTTCATCTTCGTTCTAGGTTTGGTTTTTTTTTGGGAGGGGGTCTCAGGTTGATGATGATCATGAAGATGGTGTTTTTGTGTGAACGTCCCTCATGTCACAGGTCACTAAAGAGCAGTACTGGAGATATCATAAGCTTCTGCAGGTTGTTTTCACCATTTCCAGTAGCTCTGGTTTGATGTTTGACATTGCAGGCCATTTTATATTTGTTATTTTTTATTATATTTCACGTTGGGGGAGGTGGGTGGACGGCGTATCCCAGAGTACCACGCCCACTACACCCCTGTTTAGCTGTAAATTTGAAATTTAGCGCTTTAAGGTGTAACAGAGAATTTTGAGCTTTGGATATGTTGACTGATTAATAATAATAAAAAGTGTGAACGAAAAAAAAACACAACTTCAGGTATGTTTTTGATGCATTAACAACATTATAACATGGTTTAAAGCTCACAAGAATCAATTTTGTGTAATATAGGACATGATTAAATAGAGCAAATAACTTAGAATTATTATGATCGCTTCAAAAGAAGAAAAATGAATTCTGTGAGTTAAAAACAAGAAACCATTCTGCAATAAAACCACGCACCCAACTTTTACAGACCAAAAACCGTCGGATATGAATCTCTCCCAAGCACGATGACCTCTGACCCCATCCCAGAATCCCCGGGGGCAGCACTGGAGTTATTGTCTGTATGTTTGGTTCCAACTCTTCGTGACCTGCTCTGTCTCCCATCTGCACAAGTCCATTACGGCCATTTATAACAGCGCTACAACGCTCTCCTCTCTCCATTGAGTTTCTATTCACGACCCCGACACACAGACAGCGATTCATGGACCGGACGTGACCATATTGTTGCAGAATGTGGAGACTGAGAATGCGGCGTTTGGGGCATTAAGAAGGCCATGTTGAAAAGGCTAGAGAGGACAGGGGAAGGGGCCAAATGCCATAGACTTGACCGTTTGAGATGTGAATTGGGAGAGCTCGGGGGCAGCTGATACCACAGTTCAGCGGGACTTCACTCTGATTTTACAGCTATCACTCACTGACTGTACAGCGAAACATATCTGACCAGTGTGTCATGGGAACGGCCTCTGGGGGAACACTGATCTGGCGTTCGGGGCATAGCTGTGATGTATGGCTGTAGAAAGCATTTGAAAAGCCTGATTGAATGTTTGGGTGAGTTTGAAGTGGTTTGGGTTGGTTTAGAAGGGAACTGCAAAGATGTCCTGGAATGGGGTTTTGGAGAGCGATGCATTTAAGTTTTGGAAGAAAAAAAACACAACTCCATGCCTCAAGCCGCAACTTGTTTTACATTAAGCGTCCTATATTACACAAAATGGGTTCACATGAGCTTTAAGTCATGTTAATGCTGTTTCCTCATCAAAAACATGCCCGAAGTTGTGTTTTGTTTCAGTCACGCATGTTTGAGAAATCTTGCCATGAATTGGTAGTTTTCAAGTGAACAGCTACATTTTACCTTTTGTTCAAGAGAGTTTGACAAGTCCAAGGCTGAAGTTTTGATTGTTTTTAATGTAGGTGTATGGAGTTTAAAAGTACACTAAAGTATTTCTTGTATTACTATAAGAACTCAGCCTAAACATGCAGGATTTGTGTGTTAAACTCCATGTACGAGGAAACATATAACGTAGATCAGACAATAGTGTCATATGGGCCAGATATTAAAATGGAAAGATTATTTAGGATAATAATACTTGTACTACCACTTAGGTTTTATGCGTAGATCTTTTTGTATCAAGTTTCAAGTATCAAGTGCATTTTGTAATTCGTAATCAAGCCAGGTCAATTGATTCATACACCTTATACATTGAGTTGTTAATTTCAAATTAATTTGATGTATGAACATGTGTAATTATTAGTGGTGGGCCGTTATCAGCGTTAATGCACTGCGATAATGTCTAATGACTCTTCTCGGGCGATATTTGAAATATAAAAAAACACTGTTAAAAAAAGTATGAATGGGCCTCGCTGGCTTTACTTTTTGAAAAGTTTTGTTTACAAGGAATAAATTTTTTATAATATTTCATACATTTGCTACTTGTTTGAGAAAATTTGATTTGATTTGTAATGATTTTCATTTGAAATTAAAGCACATGTTTTCTACATATCCCATTTATTTTTTTCACTGGATTATCAAAACACTCCATCCATCTGCTCCTGGTTCCATCCATTAAATTTTAGAACTCATCACCCCTGACATAGAGCCTGGCTCCAGATTCGCTTCTGTAACAGTTAGCATAGTGAGCCTCATTTGAGCGGCGCTGAACACTGTGGGTGACGTCATAGCCTTAATCTAGATTAATCTAAACATGGCAATGAGATTAATCTAGATTAAAACCATTAATCTATGCAGCCTTAATCGATTAATCTAAACATGGCAATGAGATTAATCTAGATTAAAACCATTAATCTATGCCCACCATTAGTAATTATGTGTATACACCAGTTTGAGTCAAATGAAACAGAAAACACAACCAAAGTTCAAGGTGCAAATGCAAGAAACAGCTAAATAAAAGTGGTCTATGTCCTAAAGATTTTTATTTTTTAATTTATAAATTACGTTTTGGCCTAAAAAAAAGAAAAGGATTTGTCAGATAACCCTTAATTCCTTAGGATTACGGTTAGGGGTTAAGGATAGGACCACAGTATGACACATTTTTCACTTTAATACACCAATTTGAAACCAAATATCTCACACTTTGTCAATTTCATAAACCTCCAGTTGGGTTCTCCTTACCAAGATCTTTATTTCAAGACAAGTTTGTATAGGAATTACCAAGTATCTTTGACAAAATATAGAAAATAGTACCTCCAACCTGCAGATTATGTAAGCAGGATGAAGCAATGTAATTTTGGAAGGTAAACAGTTTATGAAAGTTGAAAATGGTTCATGCTGTAGATGTCAGGATGTTGAGTTAGTGCAGAGGTGGACACGCTAATTACATTACAGTGTTTGTTCTTCTCATTCAAACCTTTACACAATGCAGATCCTTGGTGCATGTTTCACCGGATCATGTTTCACTGGATTTTGTAATGTTTCTTTTTTTTTTTTCTTTTCAGTTTGATCTGTGGAACAAATCTGACGTAGCTCTTTGCAAGAACGTCTGTACTACTCAACACCATTTGAAGTGTAAGAGTAGTTTTTGGCCGCCAGAACTTGTACTAAGCTTGGAGTTCCATTATTTTACTAAAATAATATTACTCAAGTCAAAAATATGTCCTGCTCCAATTGCTCGAGCATGTAAAATTTAGTCAAAGTTAAAGATTTCTACCTCTGAAGCTGGTTTATACATAAAGTCGTCTTACATTTCCAAGTTTTAAACCATGCTATAATTGTTACCTCATTAAAAACATACTTGGCGTTGAGTAATCTTTTATTCTTAAACATTAAAACACACTGTAGATCAGAAAACAGCATAATATGGGATCCCGAACATGATTCCTTTTGTATTTTTCTTTCAAATGATAAAAATAAGCCTGTTAAATATCCACTAATACACTTTACACTATTACTCAACAGTGTAGCGTCTTTTTTTAATCTGCGCTGCTAATCTCAAGGGGAAGTGTGAAGCAGAGGTCAACCCATGTATTTATGACATCACCTCGATACATAGCAACAAACAGAGGAATGACATTATGGTTTTAGGACATCCTGGACCTTCTTGTCACCTCCCGCGGGACAGGAGGGGCAAGAGCTGGAGAGGAGGGGGCAAAAGAGGGGAAATTGGAGGAGAGTTTAACCCACCTCACAGCAAGAAGGTCTGTATATAGACATGGACATACAGATCTTAACAAATTTATTAAAGCATCAGGCAGTATTAGGTGTTTCCCTGCTGCCATAATTTGACAGTATTTCTATCGTATTATGTTTCTATCATGGTTAATCTGCTGCTTTATGTATCTTTTTTTTTTTTTTTTAATCTTTAATGCTAAAATATAACTATTGTTGCTATCATACATTTTCAAGTTTCCAAAAATGACATCCAAAGCAAGTCTCTGGGAACAGCTAGAAACTATTTAGACTCAATAACAAAAGAAACTTTGCAAAACGACATAAAAACAATTTAAAAATGCAGTTGTTATTTGTGCCAAAGGTGGTCGCACAAAATATTAACATTTTTGGTTATTTTTATATCTTTTTTTCTCATTTTTCTCATTATTTTGTTATTCCAATTGGTCTTTTTTTTTTCTTTTAGTGAAGTTATTTACGTTTTCTTGTAGCGAACCTGCTAATAGCCTCGTTCCTAATAGGAAGTGTTCATGGGGGCGCTTCTGGCTCCATCAACTCTGTCTCCAATTGACTTTACATTACAAAATTGCAAAAATTGCAAAATCACTAAAAATGTTCATATTACCCCGCTCTACCTGATCCTCATGTTCTTATTTCCCTATTTTGTACCTAAATAGATTCCAGTTTCTAATACAGACCTGGTTACAAATTTGCTCCTGTAACTGCTTGCCTCATGAGCTTCATTTGACTGCATTCTAACTATGTTTAGCTTTCATGCACAATAGATAAAACCCTCCAGCTAAGGTAGTCCTGACAAAGACTGGCTCAAGATCTGAAGATGAGACGGTGACATTGAAGGGGTACCTATAGGGGACAGTAAAATATCCCTTACCCTTTCTTTTAGACAGGAGAAAGGAGCAGGGGACATGCAGTAAAGGAGGAGAAGGAATGGAGGGAGAGCCACCGTAAAGCCTCAGGACGTATAGAAGTCTGACAGGAGGCCTGGGAAAGTGGAGGCTACAGAGAAAAGGAAATAAGCCTCTTATTCAGTCCCCAAGCAGCTGGACACAGAGCACAGTTGAAAAGTTCAGGGATGGATATGAACCACCAAGGCTTTATCAGAACATCAGACTGAACGCGCTGAGTCTGAGATGAGACTTTTTGCTTTATTTTTAGTCTGTGTAAGCTTGATAATTGTGATGTTACTGTACGTGATTGAGTCATAGTGTACTTCATATGCAGTTCTTTGGAAAGTACTTTGCAAAATATGGTACAGAAATACAGGATTGGGCAAAGTTTGTTTACCTTATTAAAGTTACAGACATTACACTGCAGGATGTGCCTCTCTAATGGTGGAATCTTCAGCGGTTACCATGGTGACACCAACACTGACAAAAAGTTTGAATACAAAAATACGACCAAAACGTCAAATTTTCTGGACCCTGTGATCAATACGAGTGTTCACGGTCCTGTTGGTCTTTCTCAAAACGTGTCCAACCAAACAAAGGCAGCACTTTCTGGTTAAATTGTGTTCAAATAAAGCTCAGATTAAGTCTAACTTGAGTAACAGTGCTTCTAACAAAGTAGTGCTCACAGTTAGCATCACATCCCAAGGGAATCTTAAGACATTTGCTGCAAAATTCCAATTGTACTATGTTATAATAAGTTGGAATACTGTGGTGCTTAACAGAAAAAAACTTAAGATATACAGTATGCGCCCCCATTGGTCGCTTTGTGCATTAGTAAATGATATATCCACAGTGGGATTGTTGACAAGCCATATATGTAGTATTGTGTCATGGCACCACATACATTTTTGGCTTTTGTGGTTTGCAATGCCTATGAATAAAGGAAAACTGATTTTAATTGGATAAACGAGAACCCACTGACTGTTAGTGGTGTAAATGTATTTTTAGAGTTTTACCCATGGAAAGGCTCAGTACAAAATTAAAAGGTAATGATGATGTCTTTATGGACCTGTGACGGACTCTCCTTGAGCACTTGCCCGATGATCTCAGTGACATTAAACACAGAGGTACAGGCTGCAGAAGTGGACTTTAGGACTTTTGTTTGATCAACTCATTTTGCGCTACTGAAAGGGCCCATATTACTGTTATAATGTTTAATCACCACAAACGTACCTGGAGTTGTGTTTTGTTGCATTCACACATGTTCAACACAAACCTTGGATATTTAGGCTGAGTTCTCAAACAGAAAACGGTCTGCTCCACCTAGTGATGTCACATGCTCCACTGTGATTTTAAAGTCAATACACTGTAATACTCAGTAACACCCCCCTTGAATTGCAAACAAAAGGTACAAGGTAGCTGTGTTTTGAGCTTTGGAGATGTAAACAGCTTAATAATAGCAATAAAAGACTCAAACATGTGTGAATAAAACAAAACACAACTCCAGGTACGTTTTTGATGAGATCAGAATGAGATAATAATGTTCTAACATGATTTAAAGCTCGCAGGAGTTCATTTTGCATAATATACAACCATGTTTGTTTAATGATTTGTTTTTGTGTCATATTACAGTGTTCAAAATTTTAATTATAATGCCATTGTGTATATATGACTTGAAACATGAATTTCCCATTGGGGATAAATAAAGTTTACGTCTATGTTTATGTCTATGCCTTGAAACGTGTTAAGTTTTAGTTGGGGGTTCTTCACCTGCTTGTCTCTCGTTACTCTGCCTGGAATGTTCCACA
>KN495650.1:0-25482 GCA_000787155.1 Scartelaos histophorus
AACATTATAATATGAATAAAAGATCACAAGAGTGGATAAGAATAATAATATAGGACCTTTACTTTGGACAAGTCTCTGCCTATGGGACACAGAAGCATTTGCGCTGCTAACTAACTACTTAGCCACATCATTAGAAAAGACCATGTACTTATTTGCATGGGAAGAAAACAAGCTCTCTTCACTTAATCCAACATGAGCACTTGTTCACAGGAAGTACGCAGGGGACACGATGCATTTAAGAGCAGAGGATATTTGAATTACCCTTAGCGTCTCTTTGTTTGCTTTTCAAATAAAGGCAAACAGAGCCACTTAAAAAAAATCCATGCTTGAGTGGAAACGGTGGTGGTTTAAAAAGTGATTCTGGGAATACAGATCATTAGCATGCGCTCTTCAAATCAAATCGGGAAGGTAAAACTCGTAAAGAAATCACTGTGATAAGTTAGTTAATCTGCCTTAAATTATCAGACAAACTGCAGCATTTTACCTTATGAAGTGTTGTATTGAATTAGTATTAGTATTAAAGGTCCCATATTACACAAAAGAGACTCTTTGTAAGCTTAAAGCCACGTTATAATGTCGTTACCTCATCAAAAATATACCTAAAGTTGTGTTTTGTTTCATTCACACGTTTGAATAATATTTTATTTCTACAACCCCAAAACTCAAAATGCTCTGTTCCTCCACCTTATGATGTCATATAGTGGTAGTTTATAAATTAACAGCTGCTTTTTACCTTTAGTTCAGTCGAGAATCGCACCCCCAGGGCTGAAATTATACAAATTATTCTACTGTGGGTGTATAGGGTTTCAAAACATAGTGAACATAGAGTACTTCCTGTATTACCACATGACATCACAGGGTTGAACAGTGTTTTCTGTTTAACCCAGCTTAAATATGCAAAGTTTGTGTGTTAAACGTGTGTGAATGAAACAAAACACAAGTCTAGATATGTTTGTGACGAGGAAACAACATTAGAAAAAAAAAAGCTTCTTGAGAAAATGGCACTAAACTGAGAACATGCAAATTTAGTACAATCCAGGGAAGTTGTAACTCCTTCACACGGCGTTAAAACTCCTTGTGATCTCTCCGGGGATCCAACCGAACAATATAAAACGTCTCACAGCGGGTCTTATTTTCCCTCATTGCCTTTTAGTTTGTGTTTTGATGTTTTAAAATAATTTCCTGTTCACAAGCATTATAAGTCCTCTATAGAAATTCATATCTCACTTGAGGGGACCTAGCAAAAGCCATTAAAAAACACTTAAGCTGCGTGGCTCAATCAAGGATAATTCCAAATAAAGCGTGGCAAATGTAATGTAATGTCATGTAATGGTAAGTTGGGTAAGTTTCCTCTGTTTGTCACATTTGAGTATTGTAAAGTCTGAGTCAACTTGAGCCTATTTTTTTTTTTAAGCTCTCCCAGCTCTGACAGGAAGTGTAATAAAAGTGTTAATGTGAACGGTCTGTGCTCAGAGAGGAGAAGAAGAGAAGAAAACACATTCCATTATTGACTTTTATGTTTAAATATGGCGGATGCTTCATAGATCTATATTTGTGTTATAACATATAGAGCTTTATTTCACATCTGCTTTTAATATAACCTTAATGTAGAGTTTATGGTTTTCTGCTGTCCACTTTCTCACATTATGTCTATGGCGTCTCTATAGCAAACAAATGTTATTAATAATAGTACAGAGATGAAAGAGGTGTTAGGTAAAGAGGTGTTAATACTATATATGGTATGGAAAAAGTCAAAAGGATGGTACTACAAGACAGATACCTAGCCTTCGTTTAGTCCCTGGTTTAGCCCCGGTTTTGTCTTGGTTGGGTCTCTGGTTTTGTCCTGGTTTAGGCCCTATTTTAGTCCTTGGTTTAGTGTCTGATTTGGTCCTGGTTTAGTCGCTGTTTTAGTCTGTGGTTTAGTCCTGGTTCAGCCCCTGGTTTATTCCTTATTTAGTCACTAGTTTAGTTCTGGTTTAGTCTCTGGATTAGCCCCTGGTTAGGCCTGGTTTAGTCCTTATTTAGTCACTGGTTTAATTCTGGTTTTGTACCTGGTTTTGTCTCTGGTTTAGTCCCTGGTTTAGTCAAGGTTTAGCCCTGGGTTTGCCCTGGTTTTGTCTTGGTTGGGTCTCTGTTTTAGTCCTGGTTTAGGCCCTGTTTTAGTCCTTGGTTTAGTGTCTGATTTGATCCTGGTTTAGTCCCTGGTTTAGTCCTGGTTCAGCCCCTGGTTTATTCCTTATTTAGTCACAGGTTTAATTCTGGTTTTGTCCCTGGTTTAGCCCTGGTTTAGCCTTGGTTTAGTCCCTGGTTTAGTCCCTGGTTTAGTCAAGGTTTAGCCCTGGATTTGCCCTGGTTTTGTCTTGGTTGGTTCTCTGGTTTAGTCCTGGTTTAGGCCCTGTTTTAGTCCTTGGTTTAGTGTCTGATTTGGTCCTCATTTAGTCTCTGTTTTAGCTCTTGGTTTAGCCCTGGTTTAGTCCCTGGTTTGTTTCTGGTTTATTCCTGGTTTAGTCCTGGTTAGTCCCTGTTTTAGTCCCTGTTTTAGTCTGGTTTAGTTCTTGGCTTAGCCCTGGTTTAGTCCCCTGTTTAGTCCTGGTTTAGTCCCTGATCTAATCCTGGTTTAATCTTGGTTTAGCCCTGGTTTAGTCCCTGGTTAGTTCTAGTTTATTCCTGGTTTATTCCTGGTTTTGTCCTGGAATAAACTAGGACTGGTTTAGGCCTGGTTTAGATTTAGCCCCTGGTTTAGTTCTGGTCTAGTCCTTGACTTAAACACATGTTTATTATGCTACTAGTGAACAGGCTGAACCCTCTACCCAAGTACATACTTCCTTTACTATCACAAACTTTGATTTTACTACAATTACAGTAATATTATCGCCAATGCCTGGAATTTTGATTATTACAGCTGAACTTATGCTACTTACTTTTTTACACCAATGTGAATAGAAACATAAACAGAGAGTTTTAGTGATTGGTATAGGTACACGCATATTTTCTACTATCACATTGCTGCCTTCTGATGGTGCCATACAGCATGACTTCGCCCTTTTCAATTTTTTATGAGTTCATGGACGAGTGCAGCTTTAGTCTTTCCAGATTGGCACCAAACTGAACAAAACGAAACCTGATATTGCTTTCGTTGTTGCTATGGGCTTTCTAGCGCTTTCCAGACCTGAGGCAGACAGATCACGTTACAGTCTGGACTCTCATGATCATTTATATAAAGCTCTCAATAAATTATGCATTCACACATTTGTCAGGTGAATGTGTGAGCGTAAAACATGTTAGGATTACCATAAATACTATACATACACTACCAAAGGTTTGGACTAACCCTCTTATTCAGTGTTTTTTTTTTTTTTATGTCCGCCAAGGAGATTATGCGATCGAGTCGGTTTATTCATTTATTTGTCTGTGGACAGGATTTCTCAGAAACTAGTGGACAGATCTCCATGAGACGTCCAAGGACCACTCCATTAAATTTTGGTGATGATCCGGATCCGGACCTGGAATCTGGATCTGGGTCTGGATCCCTTCGCGAACATCAGAAATCTTGGATTGCTCGTTTCTTTATGTTTTGCTACTTTCAACATACAGAAAACATCAAATATATGAAGTAAGATGTAAGGAATGTAGCACTGCATCACACAATTATAACCAAATGCTTTGTCAAAAAATATAAGTAGACTTACACTTAATAAACTTTTTTCTCAAAATGTTTCTCTAAATTGTTCCATATATCTTGCTTCATATATTTGATGACTTTTGCATGTATTTAAAATGTAGAAAGTGGTGCCAAAACAATGCACTGAATGAGAGTGTTAGTCCAAAGCTTTGACTGGTTGTGTATATATACTATATATATACTAAAGTATATATATACTTTAGGATCACCTCCTATAAGGTTCTATATTACGCAATGACTCTTGTGAGCTTAAAGCCTTGTTATAATCCTACTACATCCTCAAAAACATACCCGGTGCTGTGTTTTGTTTCATTCACACGTGTCTAACTACAGATCTCCCAACTCCAAAACCATCCAAATGATTCAAGTGAAGGTATGTGCAGTTTAAAAACACTTCAAGCACTTCATTTTTTTCAGTTAAAGATAATAAGTCAGCCAAAATATGCAGGGTTTGTGTGCTTAACAATGAAACAAATGAGGAATTGATGAGGAAACAACATTATAACAGTGTAATATGAGGCCTTTAAAATACAGGCTTAAAATAAATGAAATGCTTTCTATTAGAACGTCTATTAAATAATCATTTCCATAGCAACTAGCCTTTGGAAATGTGTGCACTATCTGGGAACAACATGTTTGAACTTTTTTGATTTACAAGGATCCTGATAAACACGTTCTTACTATGATCGGGCTTGCCTATGCACAGATCTGAGCTGTAACTTGGCAGCTTGTCTTCATGGCGATGCATAAATTTAATCTCGTATTATGAAACTTCCCTGGCAAAGCAAGCTCCATGGATACAAACAATACGCATAAAGGTGGAGGACTGTCTGCCAAAAGTTACCCAGACTACCTTTAAACATCTGTTGTAATATCATGCCTGATTCATAAGTCATAAGACTACAGTAAGCTCAGTGTATGAAATGAACACTGTGTACAGCCATTTGTGTTGACATTTCAAACTGGTCTAACTGAATGCAAACCACACATTGACGCGTATCATTTTTTTGTTCTCATAAATTCAATTAATTCAACCTTGTGCACAGCGGTTCACTTCAGCATGATATTATTGGTGTCTGAAGTGCTGTCTGCCTGGTCCAATACTGTAAAGGACATCCATGAGTTCTCTTTTGAAATGCATATGAGCTTTTCAGAGATTGTGTCGGGCTTAGTCATGCTATTGAACCAGTCCACAGCCTCAGATAATAGCGCGAAATAAAATCACTGATAGCAGAAGGACCTGTAATGCAGTTATCAGACCAAACATCTCAAATGTAAATGTTATCTGCAGACAGGATGCTACTGCACACTGCTGTAAGAAGGTCAAGGTCATTAATAAGCGATTTGGACTCTAACTTAATAAGAATTGGCCAAGACTTCTTAGGTTATCTTAACATGCTCAAAGAGTTTTATAATAAGGTTGAATTAATCTGATCAGTCTGTTCAGATAACACTCGTGTTTTCCCTGCGCAAACCAATGCTGGGAAACAAAGCTGTTGGTTTCAGACTTGTGGGTTTGAACTTTCATTTGTGTACAGGAAAAAAAATGTGATTTTTTTTTTTCAATTTACTGGTAGTCAAATTTGCATGGTCATTAATCATAGAAAATGATGAAAATGTTTGTTATATCAAATTATAAAATAGAAAAAAAATTTTTTTTTAAATATCTCAATAAGTTAAACATACAAAGTTAAAGATTCTAGTTTTAAGTTTCTATACTGGGTGCTGGCTTGAAACTGCTGAACTGGATGGGCAGGTGTATATTTTGCTACTCTATGTAAAAGTAAAAGTAAAATGACTGCACAACATCAACATGCACATACAACATGAACTGAACCAGGACTAGAACAGGATAAACCAGGCCCAAAACTAGCACCAAACAGGAAGTGTGAAGTTGTATTATTCATTCACTTTGCATAGAAGTTAACCCCCTCATTGACTGCTGTTTTGGTGCTCTTACCACACTACAGATGTGCAAAAATAGTGAATTACATTTTAAACTAAATATTGATATCCTGAGCTGGTGTATTAATGTATAGTATAGAGTATTTTGATATATTTTAGCAATTTGATGTGACCACACTGCTATTATTCATTACAGTATTCACAGTTTTGATTATTAAAATTGATGTATTTCATTTTAACTTTGTACAGATAGCAGTTTAACAAAGAAATAGTGTTGCTAAAATGTATTGGGTTCTTAAAAAAGAGCAATGTATCACAGAGTATCACGTGCAACATATCGGTTATCACATGTATCGCCACACTGTGATAATATCGTTCTGTGAGCCAAGCATTGTATATAGAATGGTGAGGGGCCCTGTGATTCCTGGCACTACTTACCACTAGGGGCATGGTGCAGATGATGAAGATGATGGTCATGAACACGAGCAGGATAAGATGCTCCACCTCCTCGGCTATAGACGGAGCCCTCCTCTCGCTCTTGGGCCTGGTGTGCGCCACGACTGACCCGTTCCTCCTCCTGCGCTGGTACATTCTGAACAGCTGGTACACCACAAACAGATTACACGCCACTATCGCTAGCACAAGCACTAGCATCACCGTAGCATACAAGTTAGCATAAACCCGGTCTTCTTTAGATTCTGGGTTCATGTCAATAAAACACCAAGTCCCGGGACAATATTGGACGTACTTCCCAAATCCAGTGAATGGTAAAAGACAGAATAGCGTGCTTAAAAAAAATATAGTTGGTATGATGAAATAAGCACATTTTACGGTTACGTGTCTGCTGTACAGGTACGGATAGCCAATGGCCAAGCACCTCTCCAGCGCCATTGTGAATAACAGAGACATTGTGGCCAGGCTGAAAAACGTCATGCTCAAACCAAAATACGAACACACCACGCGGCTTTGTGGCGTCATAGCAAACAGTGTATTGTTTTGAGCGTACGCCAGCTGGACAAGAGGACTGATCAGGCAAGTCCCGGCCAAGTCCGTGACGACCAGCGCAATGATGAGGATGTGGAAAAGGGCTCGTCTCTGGCTCGAGCACGATTTGCTGTCCCTGCGTCTCCGGATCTCCAGTATCACCAAGGCGGCGACGTTTCCGAATATGCCCGCTCCAAACATGACGCCGCTGATGACGGGGCTTTCGCTGGACTCTATGTGTAGCTTTTCGTGGCACAAGTCGTTAAGCATGGCGGCGACGTGGCAAAGTGGCAAAGAGCTGATTTGAAATGTCCAAGTTTGTTTTATTGAAGTTTAAATGGCTGGTTTATATAGTTATCTCCTGCCATCCTGGAAAAAAATTAAGCAATATTAGAAATCAACATTGCATAAAACAAAAATTACTGTTTGAAGAGAAATTATGATAATCTGGAGACAAGAGACATGTTGATTCATATTTCACTCATCTCAAAAGTAGTTACACATTAAAGATGATTTATTTGGAGCAATATTAAATAAATACATGCAACAGACTTTTGTTTCCCATTACATGACACAACTTCCTATCCTGAATGTATCTTCCTTAGAAACGTGGTAAAATGTGTCACTGGACTCAGGCACTAAGGATAAGGCAGTTTACATTAATGAATTGCATTAATCCTTGCATTTCTATAGCACCTTTCAAGATGCCCAAAGTTCATTACAGTTCATTATTCATTAATAAGCTATTATTGTAGCCACAGCTGCCATGGGACAGACTGATGGAGGCAAGGCTGCCAAGCTACACCATTAGCCCCTCTGACCACCATCATCACTCATGCACACGCCACTTGAGTGATGTGGGTGAAGTGCCTTGCCTAAGGACACAACAACAGTTTTTGTGACTGGCGCCCCAAGGGAAGACATTTAAACTACGGGGACTTGAATTGCACCAACAACCTGAAGGTCAGTGGATCTGACTAACCAATAATGTATATATCAAGAGCAGGATTTGAACCTCTAATCTCTGGATCAGTGGACGCTCATAATGATATTATTGTTGAGTCTGGTCCAAAACAGGCAACAATGATTTGCCTCCGTATTTGTTTGCTTTCTAGTAACTGGGATCTGTGTGCATGATGTTTTGTTTATTGTTTTTTTCAACCTGTTTAATAATTACTGTTGGCTCCAGCGGTTGCCTGTGTTCCCACATTTGTTTTGGTCCTGGTTTGATCTTTAGTTATCGGTCCATTATTCTACTATTTTCTGTTTTATGTAATAATGCTGTTTCCTCTAAACAGTTGTGTTTCATTTAATTCACACATGTTTAACTCACAACCCCCGCATATTTAGGCTTTTTTTAGACATACTAAGTTCTTCTCTTGTCATGTCACAGTGCTGCTTTGACCACACAAGGTGGAACAGAGCATTCTGATATAAGGGTAACTCAAGCATGTGAATGAAACAAAACACAACTCTGGATATATGTTTTTGATGAGACATTTTAACATGGCTAAAAGCTTATAAGAGTCAACTTTGCATAATATAGAACCTTTAAGTGTATTCTTCCTTTTATGCTCTCGGTTGTATTGAAATGTGAGGAATGTTTATTTCCTCATAGAAAAAAGTGCACTTCTAGGCAAAACCACAAACCTATTTCTCTTCTCCTTTCCCACACTTCACATCTGCCTTTTTGTGGCTTTCACGGCGCATTGTCTTGATTTTTGAGTCATCGCTCAAGTCCTCTGACGGACTAGCAGCTGTTGTATAGACATAAACTAACATTTAGCCTTACAGATGTTTTGTTTTCATCGAGGACGCGCGCTGCAGTGTTTTTTTTCAACATTCACTTTGCACAAAAATCTATTGGTCACTCACCTGCAGCTTTATCCATTGTGCCACACCAAACGCCCTTCGCTTCTTTATATGCAGCTGGCGTTACCACACTCGTAGATAAACGGAGAAAACAGCGCGGTCAGAGCCTCAAGCGAATTGAATTACGGCCAGATGTGTCCTGGTGACGTGCGTGGCTTGGGGCTTCTCCGTAGAGCGGTTGATAAGTCAAAAGTTCCTGTAAATCAGATAAAAATGCATATCAACGCGGGCGTCATGACAGTGGGCATTTGTCGAGACACGTGTAAAAGCGTGCGTAAAAATTACTTCACTGATGAAAAATACTAATGTCTGGTGAATATTTCGAATTTTTTTTCAACTAGATATGAAATTATAGTGAATTTATATGGTCTTTTGTGTCATGTATAAAGATTGACTGATTGAGAAGAGTAAATTGTTGCCAAAGCGCAATGAGAACATATTTGATGATAATGAGGATCTCACCTTCTCTTTGCGCTGCTCCGGTGCGTAAACTTTTGGGTTATTCCCATATAAAACTAAATCCAAGTTTTTCTCGGGCTGCGTTGTTTGCTTTTCAGGTTTTGCTGTGTTCTTTTGAAGGTGAGCTGGGCAGAGGCGCGCCGCTGTGATGAGGGAGGCATAAATGAAGCCCGACTACACGCAGCGCGGCGGTGATGTCAGCGCCTTTACGCCTTTACGCACGCCCACTGCTTGAATATTCAGTCAGCAGGGATTTTAATAAGCATCACTTTTAGGAACCACGACTCATTTAAGAATAATCCAACTGTCATAGAGGGAACAGGTGTTTTTTGTTTTTTTTTTTTTTAAATAAATAAAATAATAATTTACATTTCATTTGATCGCTTTATGGCATTTGATATGGACAGTGATACAGCATATACTTGGGACATGTACAATTTGGTAAATGATATGGTCAAATGAGAAGAATTTGTCTAAAAAATAAATAAATATATGTATATATTTTAAAATCCTTGAATCGTCCTTGGAAGTTACAAATGTTCAAATGAACTTATGGCCAACATAAACTGACATTTTAGTTTTTTGGCCCAGTTTTACTATAACATTATTCTTTTAGTCTTTTAGTCTTTTAGTCATTTGATACTCTACAGTCATTAGCAGAGAAATGTTGGCCACACACAATGCTAATTATAAATATTGTTTTACTGCACTTTCCTTGCTCTGGTCAGTTTCACACATTAAAAACTTTTTGACTGATGTGAGCTATCAAGTTATTAGGCGGTTATTGTGGCCAGTGTGTATAATAAATTCAAATCATTCTTTTGTTTCTTTCTCAGAATTTAATAACTCACTGTGAAAGCCTTGAAGTGGCTATTATAAGTATCTCAGAAAACTCCCTGCATTTTGCTCCATTAATGCTCATGTAATTGTGATGTCTGTCTACTTTCTGTACTTTGTGGTTATTCTTTGCCCATTCTTTTTTTTTCTATTATACAGTGTAGACATTTATGTTTTCCAGAATTAGACTCTAGGGATGTAATGATCCAAATCCAACTCACTCAGTACAGCATTTTCACAATATTCATCTCACGGTATTATATTTACAATACATTTTTGTTATAGAGGCAAACAACCTGTGAATATGCTACTTTTTCCTTTAAAATGCCTTGACAAGACTTAATCCAAAGAACTAACATATAAAAGTGCTTATAACATGTATTTCTTCTTCTTGTCTGCACAGAAACAGAGGAAAGGATCATGGTCTATGTAGTTCCCCCTGTTTTTTTAGCTATTGCTGCACCATAACTATTAATTTATGCAAAGAGACTTGCAATTCGATATATTGTGATGGTCTAAAATATTATTGTGAAACATTTTCGGTTATTGTTACATCAATATTAGACCCTTGTCCAGTTTCAACAGTTTCAAACAAAAGTACAGGTTTAGTACAAGTGCCTGGGGCAAGTAAGCAAAATAGGTTTTTCATAGTAGTAGCTGTATTAGTAGTGACAGATGAGTAGCTGTAGCCTGTAGTACTAGTAAAGGATACTAACCCTACTCTCGATACTTTTTTGATTATTATTACTGACACAAAAACCTTAGAGCAGATTTAATCCACAAGAACTATTCTGCAATATTAATACAAAAAATAGCTGCAAGAAATAAACAGATTGAAACTCTTTAGTACTTTAGTCATAAAAGTTATTAATTTAAGTCTTATATGACACAAATTCCCAATAATGGAAAGAAAATGTACACGTTAAACACTGACCTCTAAAAAATGTTATTCCAACTTTCGTATGTTCAGTGATATTTCGAAATAGTAATTATCGTGACAGTTCTATCAGTACATTTCGCTTCTACTCCCTCTGCTAAGTACATTTGCGAATGTGCATGAGGTTACAGTTCACAACCTAAAGTTATTTATAGTTTGTTCTGACAGTGGAATCCTGGGCAGGTTTCCTCTTGCGTCACTATGTACAAGACTGATAATTTACTGTTTTGTATTGTCATTCTACACTGGCATTAATTACACAATAGTAACAGTCCCAGTAATGATTTATGCTAATTGTAGTTTGTGTAGTCACCAGTAGTTTGACAGTAATGGCACTGAAAGTAATTGGTGTTGGATGTTGAAATCTCTTATATGCCAATTAGTGGTGGAAGAAGTACTCAGTTACTGGAGCAAAATAAATAAATAAATAAAAATACTCAAGTTAAAGTAGAAGTATCGCATGAAAAAACTACTTAAGTAAGAGTATTAAAGTACCTGTTTAAAATGTTCTTAAAAGGTGAAAAGTGAAAGTATTTTGCGCAGATTTTGAGATCTAAAAAAAGCTTCAAATGTAATGATTTTGGAATAAATTTGTGTTGTTTTATTTTTGCTGTTAAAATAAACTCTCAGCCTTTTCAGCAGGTCTCAAACAATAATTAAAAACGCTTTTACTTTTCAATCCTCTTTAGAAACGTCGCAAAGTAAAAAGTACAGATACCTGCTCTTAGATGTAGTGAAGTAAAAGTAAAAAGTATCCAGATTAAAATAAAGTTAAGTTAAAATACCTACAATTTTTAATTAGTTTTTTACTGTTTTTACTTCTTTACGTTCCACCACTGGTAACAATTAAATTTTTTTGCTAATTAGTTTCTATAGTCTGAAAATAACAGCATTGAAGTTAATTGATTCTGGATTTTAAAGTCTCTCTTATCTTAAATTTACACTTAAGCCAACCTGGTGCCATCGATCCAATTGGCACAGAGGTGTTGCTTTATCGAATGTCTAATCTATTTACCCATGAAGGCTCAAACCCACAGCTCATAAGACCTGCCCATGGCTTTGTTGATGGACTCGCTGACCATGCTGTTGTATTGTTAACCTCTGGTGCAGTGTATTCTGTTTTATATGCCAACGCTATGCACTGTCCCTTATGTTTGTTTGTGTGTGTGTCTGTGTGTGCGGTTTACTTAATGGTCTACATCTGAATCATTGATGAGTTCATTGATTTAGTGAGCAGTGATCTGATGTACAAAAGGGAGAAGGTGAAATGTCATACAGAAGATGACATTTCAGCCAATAACACTGCAATACGCAATACAGCATATACCAGGACACATATATGCAGAATGGAGAAGTACTATTATTAGACCACAGTGTATAGGTTATATAGTTTTACCACAATTGTGAACGACAGCAGCGCTTACGTGACGTGACGCTGAGGTGTACAGTTTTATACTTGTCTTTGTCTCCACCTGCTGGTTTGTATCTGTAGGTACAAAAAAAAAATACAAAAATTAAAATTCACTGTGCTTCATTGCTGATTCTTAACAATACTTAAAATTTGTCGGTAATAAAATTAGTAACAATTTTATTTTTCAAGTTGCAAAAATATATTTATATTTTTTTGTGTTTGATTTTTTTTTTCCTTTAGTTTTCTAAGAGCCCTTCGCGTAAAACTAATTAAATTTTTTTACATAAGTGCAAAACGATTAAATATTTAAGGAAACGGCTGTTGTAATGCTTTATATGAGCACTACGTGGCGCCAAAGACCTGCTAACTGTTAGCTTCTGTCACAAAACTCTCAATGATTGAAAATAAAGTATATGTATTTGAAAGTCACTCATTTCGTAGTTAACATTTTAGTATCCGCCATATGCACGATTACTTTAAATTAACTTTACACATGGAAAAAAATGCATTTAGATTTAAAATACAGCGTTTACTGTTTGTTAAATTTGAGCCAGATGTTACCTCCTGTTCCAACCTGCTGTCAATCAACACACGTCCAGCCAATCAGAGCGTGTCTAAAGTCACGCTGGGCCCGCCCCCTGCGCGGAGTATCAGAGGCCGCGGAGAGGAGCGGGACTTGTCTCAGTCCATCCGTCCCGCTCTCTCAGGTCCGGAGCTCAAACATGGACAGGGGACAAGCGCTGGCCGTGTGGCTGCTCTGCTGCTGCGGCTCTCTGCGTGTGGTTACCGGCATCCACAGAACCGACATGTTCCCCTATGGCTCTCTCAGTGGAGATCTCATTTTAGCTGAAGGCGACGATGAGACGTCCAAAGTGCTGACCCTGCCAAGACCCCTGTACTTCTACGACACGTCTTTCCCTCAACTATATGTAAGTATATTTTTATTATTACAATCATGCTTTTGTAGTTTTGAGCACTTACTTACCTATCTTCATTCAGGTGATCCCCAAAAGTGAAATAGTTTTTGTGTATTTTGCTACAGTTGACTATGCTAAAGTGTAATACATATGCTTATCATATTAGATTAGCATCACAGTGCCTGACTATGTTTATAAATGACTGCTTACATTTCTCTTGTAACAAATGGTGTTGCTTTTTAGGCCAGTCTAAACATATTTCATTCAACACTTGGGATGATTTCTGCACAGACTCTATAATAACAAATCTCCATCAGATTCATATTAAAAATCAGTTAATTCAGTGTGTGACTACTTGTTGTAAAAATTGTGCAGTCTCCAACATTTTGAGAAGATTGCGCTATAGAAGGGAGCCGCTTGGGGCTTAGGGGAGGTAGTAGTGATTTACAGAGGATTCTACAAGTCTATTAAGTTGTTATTGCTGTTCAAAATGGAAATCCAGTGGTTTTATGAAGGGATAAAATGAGATGACTGAACTTGACTGAAATGTGCCTAGTTTAACTTTAACCGTATCTCCCTTTAGGTGGCTACCAATGGCATCATCTCGGCGCAGGACCTCCCCATGGAAAAGCAATACGTCGATGATGGTTTTCCGACTGATTTTCCCGTTGTAGCTCCTTTCCTCGCTGATATCGATACAAGCCATGGACAAGGACAGATCTACTACAGAGTCACTGAAACGCCCAGTGTGCTCAACAGAATGGCCAGGGTAAAAAAGCTCATATTTTAGCCTCTATGCTCGAATAATCTTTGTTAATAACCACATTCAATCTCTTTTCATCAATTTTCATTAGTTTAAACCATTTTGCCATTCATTCTCCCATTAATTCATTCAAACATTTGCTCATCCAGGAAGTGAGCAGAGGTTTCCCAGATGCAAGATTCATTCCCACGCACGCTGTGGTGGCAACGTGGGAAAACGTGGCCGCGTACGAAGACGATCCCAAGAAACGCCCATCCAGCAAGGTAAACACCGACCGATATTTGTCGTTTTGTTTTGCCGAAGAGACACTGAAATTCCTGGAAACTGGGCATCACTCGTAATCTGTCTAAAGTGGGGGGTCTTGTTTGTAATCCTCGGTCCCCTCCTAATCTGCCTCTTAACCTTTTCCGAGAGGTCATAGGTCATCTGCGGGGGTCATCAAAGTGACCCCCGTTCCAGTCGTTTACGCCCCCCCCTCTCCGGTTCACACACTATTCGCAGGTAAAGGCTTCACGCTTGGATTGGCTTCCCACTTCCTCCCCAGTTAATAAATGTATTTGGGGACATCAGTGCGCATTGTGTGTCTGAAGGAAGATTTAGTGGGACCCCCTGTGCAAAGAGAAGCATGTAGGGCGTGCTGATCAAACGGGACTTTGTTGTTGGCAGTGCGCAGCGTGTGGGATGGAGCGATGAAGGGGCTGGTGGTTTAGGCAAAAAACACCGAGGAGATGGCTGTTTACAAAAGTTCATTTAAGGCTTCCTCCTCTCTTCCTCCATTGACAAAATTGACGTTTAGTGCGCTTTTTGTAGCCCTTCGAGAAAAGACAAGAATGGGAATTTATGTCAGAGAACTGGCATAAAGTTAACGAACCAATGTGGTGGAATGTGTGTGTGTGTGTGTGTGTGTGTAATATACCAGTATTTTATGGCCCCTCCTGATAAGATAAGCCAAATTTAGCTTCAAGTTTACGTTTGTTTCTAAATGGTTCCTTAGCATACAGACGCTTTGCAAACACAGCTTTATCTGCTCTTCTTATCACTGTCACTCTTTCTTCCACCCAAATTCCTATCCGCTTTAAATTGCCCCAGTTTAAACAGCTCCTGATACAGCCCCCTCTGTATATTATGGCTTGGGACTGGCACAATGGATCGAGGTGTGATACTCACTGATAAGATAAGCTCGGTTTTTTGCAATTAGCATGCACTCGCTGCTAGTTTAGTCTAGTCTAGTCTGCTCCCTTTGCTCCCCCAAGCTCTAAGGGCAGCTTGTTTTGCAATTTTTAAGGTCCTGCATTACACAAAAATGACTCTTGTGAGATTAAAGCCATGTTAGGATGTTTTTGCATCATCAAAAACATACCCAGTTGTGTTTGGTTTCATTCGCACATGTTTGAGGAAATCTGTCTTATTAGTCTTATTAGTACATTTCCAAAGCTCAAAATGTTCTGTTCTACCTTGTTAGGTCATGAAGGGGTAGTTTTTTAAGTTAACAGCTGCATTTTACCTTGAACCAGAAATGGGCAATTCCAGGGTTGAAATGATCCAAATGATTCTAAAAGTGTGTGGATCTTAAAAACACGCTGGAGCGCTTCCAGTATTGCCACATGACATTACATGGTGCAACAGAGTGTTTTCAGCTAACGGCTAAATACAAAAGATTTCTTAAACATGCGTGAATGAACCAAAACGCAACTCCGGGTGTGTTTGTGATGAGGAAACTTTGTAACATAAATCAGAAAATAGCATAATATGGGCCCTTTAAAAACACCCATTGTCAGATTGCACCACTCTGCCCTGCTTTGGCCTAGGATTTGCCCCATTGCCCCCTCTCTTGATAGCATCTTTCTTTGAAGTCACTAGCCAGAGGTGCGGGTGGGGTAGATTTAGGAGGGGTTGTATGTCTGTGAGAACTGATTAACGTAGGTGTGTGTTTGTCACTCGCTTTTGCACCCTTGAAAAGTAAAAGGGGGGAAGGGGACCCAAACTCTTCAGTGATGGAGCTTAGGTAACAGGACATGGGTGAAGATTGGTTCTCACACTTCTGGAGTAGACACATGTTTTTCTTTTAAATTAGCCACTTAATTGGGCTGCTATCATAATTGGCACGTAATTACTTCCCTTTTGAGGGCTAACACACAGCCTGTTGTATCTGCTACTATGTTGAGGCTTTGCTAATGACTAAACCCATTTGCGCACAGACTTTGGCCTTCTGTGTGTCGTCAGTAATGTTTAGCTTAAATTTCTACTTTTATTGCTTCGAATCACAGCGTCAATTAAAGCGTTAGGAATAATTTTAGGCTATAGACTTTTACAATACCACACATTCTAGGTCTTACAATACGCAAAACCGACTCTTGAGAGCTTGAAGCCGTGTTATAATGTTGTTACCGCATCAAAATCATACCTGGAGTTGTGGTTTTTTTTTCACTCTTTAGCTCGAAATGCTCTGTTCCACCTCGTGATGTCGTGCAGGGTTTGGATGTTAAATGAATGAAACAAAGCACAACTCTAGGTACGTTTGCGATGAGGAAACAACAGGCTAATACGGGCTCTTTAAAATGAATTCAGACTGACAGCTATGCACACTTGAACTTACAACCAAGGCCATTTCAATTTGCCAAAACACTCCCCAAAGAAAGCTCGCCTCTCTACAATAGCTACATATTTGTCCAAGGCATGTTTGCTTACTTTGGGACCACTTGCAGTGACATGAAGCGCCCCCTTCAAATACTCATCAGGACTCAAAGCACAGGCTGTTTATATTTGAATCCTTGGTGGACGTTTTGATTTGCCTTTAAACAGTCCCTAATAATAAGCGCTCAAATAACCCCTCGTACTTGGATTTGCGGCCGGGCGCTGGACATGGCAGCGTTTCGTCATCGCTAATTACTGGTAGAGTCATTGGCTTCTGGTTTAGTGGCAGCCGAGTGCATAAAACTCGCCAACCATTCAAGTCTAAGAAAAGTAGTTATATTTTCCACCACAGACTTGATTATAAAAAAGTCTTGCTCAGAGCATTTCATCATATTGAGAACATTTTATAGTTGCAGTAAGTCCAAGTAGGAGCGGGTTCAAATATTGCTCAAATGTGAATTCATGTAAAATTAAACTCTAAAGTGCATTCTTGTGCTTGTGTTCTGTATCATTCGCACATGTTTGAGTAAATTTTCACAGTCACAGTCGCAGTATTTTAGTTTCACTTTGCCTTTGAGACTGGTCAGTTCAGAGCTGAAATGAACCAAATGATTCTATTGAGCGCGTATGGAGTTTTAAAAACACAGTGGAGCGCTTTTTTACCACATGACATCACAAGGTGAAGTGTTTTCTGATTTTTAGATGAACACAGCCTCATATATGTGCAGGATTTGGTGTTAAACTTATGTAAATGAAACAAAACTCCAAGACATTATACATTATAGCATGAATCTGAAGATAGTGTAATATAAGCCTGATATAATAACTCAATCTCTGGACATTATTATTGAGTGACCAAGCATTTCTGGCATAGTTTTGTCTTATGTGTCCATGTAGGAGTATGTACGATGTAGTTGCACATTTTTTGGCAGTTCCCACGGTGTAGACTTCTCAGTTGGTCGCACTCTGGTGAGGCTGGCAACTGCTCCACAGCTGTTCCGTGTCTCCACTCTTTTTCGGCTGCGCTGTCTGTGGCCCAAAAAACTTTGAAAACCCACAAGCAACAAATAAGCTCCTTGCAACACTCCTGCTTTTCTTGCTACGAGAGTGGGATCAAGCCTGGATAATTATTACATGATCCGCTACATTTGAAACAGCCGCTTGGTTCACTTAACTCCGGTTTACTTTATGTCTGGATTAGAAGACTCGCTCGCACTGCTAATGTAATCAAAACAGAGGAAGCTATGAATGAGGTGAATTTATCTTAATGCTAAACAATATTAAACACTGGAGTAATAAATAGTGTTGTTTTGTAACAGCTGAGTATGGCCATATTAGAGTTTATTAAGTGTTCGTGGAGTTGAGACATGAGCTTTTTGCTGTGAATTAAAGGTTCTACATTGCACAAAATTGACTCTTGTGAACTTTAAGCCAGGTTATAAAGCTGTTACCTTATCAAAAACATACCTGGAGTTTTGTTTCATTTCACATATGTTAGAATAATCCTTTATTATTAGTGTCTCTACATTTCCAAAGCTCAAAATGCTCATCATGAAGTGGTAGATTTCAAGTAAAACAGCTCATTTTTACCTTTACATTGGTTATTCCGGGTCTGAAATGATCCAGTTGATTCTGAAGGTGTATGGAGTTTAAAAACACACTTCTTCTATTACCACATGACATCACAAGGTGCAACAGAGTGTTTTGTTTTAAGAGGAAGCCTAAATATGCATGATTTCTGTGTTAAAGAAGTGTGAATGAAATAAAACTCAGCGGGAATGTTTTTGATGAGGAAACAACATTATAATGTGGCTCAGAAATTAGCATTATATGGGCTTTTTAAATTAGCTATAAATGCATGACAGTTTTAATTGTTTTAAAAACGTGTGAATTACCAAATATCACATTAAATCTGTTCAAACAAACACAATTAATTAACTTCAGATGAAAAAGATTTGAAATGTTACAAAACCACTCTTCCATAAAATAACCATTGAGACACTTACAGGTGTGCGTTTAGTCAACAATAACATTAAAAATCAGCAAGTGAGTGCTAAAATAACATCGTACCTTTTCATTAATGAAGACCCATTATCTGAATCCACTTCCTGCTTTTGCACGTTTGCTTTAATTTACCGTGTTGTGTTTGGGGAGACCCCCTAATGCTGTTATCACCCCCAGATTCAAAACAGTCACGACAGCAAAGACTTGGGGGGATAGGCACCTGAGTCTGGGAGCGTGAGGACGGGACAGCCTTTTAAAAGAGGTGTGACGAAGCGCCCTTGGGTGTAAAGAGAAAGAGAGAGACACCAGAGAAAGAGGTTTTAAAGGGGGGGGTTGAGACGTCTCCGTGCCCCACTCACTTCAGCTCTTCTCTGGCCCTCGTGGTCTTTGATGTGTTGGCAGCAATTTGTTGTCCTCCAGCTGTGAGTGTGTAAAGAGGACCAGAGATAGAATGTGAAAGCAGGGAAGACTAGACACAAGCTGGAGATGGCCACACAGGCACTAGAGACGGGAAATCAAAGTCTGAATATGAACGTTTAAAAATAAAGCAAGAGAACCTCTGTTTGTCCAATACACTGTACATTTCAGTGTTGTAAAGCAAATTTAAAGGACACATATGACGCTCTGTTCTGATTCTGTTATAATGTCGTTCCCGTATCAAAAACATACCTGGAGTTGTGTTTTGTTTCATACACACGTTGAACACACAAATCCTGCGTGAACATGCAGGAGCCGGCTGAGGTCTTCTATCAAACAGAAACTGTTTCAACTTGTGATGTCACGTGGTAATACACGGCTCCAGTGCGTTTTTCAAACTCTATACACCTTCACTGGAATCATTTGCATAATTTCAGCTCTGGAATTGCCAATCTTCACTCAACTAAAGGTAAAAGGTGTCTCTTCATGACATCACAAGGTGGAACAGAGTATTTTGACCCTTGGAGATGTAGACAGACTAAGAATAAAGGATTACTTAAACATGGCTTAAAGCTCACATAACATAATTATGGATTCAAAATTAGGCATTATTAGCATGTACTTTTAAGGAAAAATCAAATAAGTGTTTACTCTCTAGATTAGCCAAATGATGATGATAAAAGTGACCAGATTAATCAAAGCCAGTGGTCAATCCGTGTAGCCCACATTCACGCACAAACCCAAATCTAAATCTAAACCTGGATCTAAACCTGGGCTAGACGAGGACTAAACCAGGACTAGAGCAGGATTAGAGCAGGAACGAGTGAACGCCCCCTAAATAGTGAGTGAATGTGAGAGTCAATTGCCTGTTGTTATTGCCTTGGTCCTGCAAACAGCCATTGTGTAGTTGATTTGTGCCTCAGGCTAGAGGCACCTCACCGAGGTCGTGTTACAACAGTGTGGAGGAAGTACTCAATCCTGTTACTTAAGTAAAAGTACAGATACAGGGGCAAAAGATTACTCAAGAAAAAGTATAATGTGAAACAATCTAGAAGTAGAAGTATTGAAGTACCTGTTTTAAAATGTACTTTAAGAGTAAGAAGTAAAAGTATTTTGCAGAGATTTTTCGACATACATTTAAAGCATCAAATGTAGTGATTTTGACAAAGAATTTAGCTTTTGTGGTTATGTGTATTTAGTTTGATGAAAGTTGCGACTTTTACTCAGTTCATATCAGCAGGATTCAAACCATAAAGAAAAGTACTTTTGTCTTTTCAATCCAGATCTAAAATATAGCAGAGTAGAAAGTACAGATCTCTCAAATGTAGTGAAGAAAAGTAAAAAGTTTCCACTGTAAAACTTACAAAAGTAAAGCACAGATATCTAAACATTTGATTTAACTACTTGTACTTTGTATTTTGTTACCTTACACCACTGTGGTACAATTAGCATAAGGAGAAATGACAAGATTAACAAGAATACAAAGTCTAGCCTGAAACACATCTTGCTGACATATGTTACTTGTTTATTATTCTCATTTTTATATTTTGCCTCTTACGCATTGAACTCCTTTCATTAAATTGTTCTAACTTAGTATATCAGTTAACACCCACTCAATTCCACCCCATTATCTTCAGTTATGTTATACTTTGCAGGACTTGGATGCAACTAAAAAGCACGCCGACTTATATAACAGTAATAATAACCAAGAAACCAAAATCCAATGCGCTTTAGCTCCTCCGTCTCTACAGACCCCCTCCTAACTAATTACACCGTGCCCATAGGCTGCGGACAATCCCACGCCCACCTACATGAAGAAGATCGCTTAAAGATGTTGATGTGAACAATTAGGGATACGCACACACACACACACACATGCATTTGGTTTGTATAGGTCGGAGGGACATCTGCGGGTGGTTGCGCTACAGCCAGACGTCATTACAATACCAGTGCCTATTGTAATAATGTCTGGTGCTTTACGCGTTGCAACATCGTCGTGAAAGGAGGCCAGACGCACAGGAAGCCAGCTGTGGATCTGCACATCTGGACTGGGGGATGACACAGAGATAGAGAAGAGAGAGAAGAGAGAGAGAAAAGTGAATTAAGATTATGAGAGACATTGAGACACTAACGTTTTTCAAATGCGGCTCGTTTTATAGACCGAATCCCGCATAAAGGTGGCGAAATGTTCCCAAATCCTGAAATCTCGCCGTAAAATCACGTGTTAAACCGTCACCGTGAAGTTACCGTGCGAGAGGCCAGCTGGTTAGGTCAGTGTGTCAAATGACGATGGGGGGGGCACACGCAGAAGGGAATTAGGGGTGAGAAGTCCTGACACGAAAGAAGAGGAAGAGGAGGAGACGGGGGAGGCGAAGAGGAGAGGAAGGTGTGAAGTTTAAATATGTAGTCTAGGTGTTAATAGATTTAGAGAGCACTTGAGTAAAGATGACTGTATACCCCCGACACTAGAATTACCTCTATCCAAACAGCTGCTCTCCTGTCTGGTGCCCGTGTTAAGAAATGAATGCATTGTTTTGGCTTTACGCAGGTCAATACGTTCCAGGCTGTAATCGGCTACGATGAGACAGATTCGTACGTTGTCTTCCTCTATCCCGAAGATGGCTTGAATTTCTTTGGGACCAGGCCAAAGGTAAGATTTGAGATAAACAACTGATATAGGGGCTGCAGAATTGAAATCGCACTTTGAATGAACACAACAAACACTTTTTAAGTACCATAGTTTCCTCTATAAACAACATATCCTGCATTACTTAGCTTGTACTTTAGATCTGTGCAAACATGTCCTGAAATGGGATTCGTGCAGTACTATTAAACTGCCAGTTCATTTAATAATTATGCCTTATCTGTCACTAGTCACTTGTTTTTTGCTACTTTTTTATTGTTGCTCTTTATTATTAGAACATCCAAGTAATTTCCCTTGCGGATCAATTAAGTTTGTCTAATACTTTTCAGATAAAGTTGATGTTTTTTCCAAATATATTGCTGCGTTCAATAGGAGTCCTACAACGTGGAGATCCAGCTTCCTGCTCGAGTGGGCTTCAGCAGAGGAGAAGTGGCGTATTTTCTCTTTTCCAGAACAGAGGGGCCCCACTACAGCGTGACAACTGATGAGCAGAGTGTGAAAAACCTCTACCAGTGAGTAGAAAACCCTTATTAAGTTTGATAGATGTTGTCCAGCACATACTAGAGGCCTCTTTTACGCTGCTTCCTGGTGGTGATGTATGGATTATAATATGAAGTATATACAGGGACAGGCAAAAGTTTGGACATTTTTCTTTATTTTCATGATAATTTGCATTGAAGATTCTCACTGAAGGCATCAAAACTATGAATGGACACAAAATCTACTCAAAATCAATCAATAGATTTTTTAAAAGAGCCTTTGCCTTGTAGCAGGTTTGCACTTTTTGCATTTCTTGGCCCAGACAAGGCACAACTGTGAAGCATTTCAGGAGACTTCCATCAAGAACATCACTGTCTGAAGCAAAGCGTGGATACTTTGAGGATTTGAATTTAAAATATTAAAAAAATATATTTAGTTAAGTGATTTATAGGCTCCTCTTCGTGCTATTTTCTGATCTATGTCGTGTTTTGTTTCTTTCACACTTGTTTAACACACACATCCTGCATATTTAAGCCAAGTTCTTCTCTTAAAGGAAACACTCCTTGTGATGTTATGTGGTAAATACTCCCCTGTGCTTTCAAACTCCATACGCCTTCACTAGATTTGAATTATTTCAGCCCTGGATTTGCCGATCTCTACTGAACAAAAGGTGAAAGGAGCTGCTAACTTGAAAACTATCACACACAGCACAGCGTCACAAGGTGGAAGAGCTCACAAGAGTCAGTTTTGTGTAATATAGGACCTTTATCTTTTTTCTTTGCTACATAATTCCACATATTTTACATATATATTTGATGTCTTGTATCTAAACTGTAGACAATAGTTAACAAATTAAAAAAAAACTGAGTAAGATAAGATGGCATGTCCAAACTTTTCCCTGTTAGTATTACTTTTACAATTGATTCATTATCTGTGCTCTAAAAGACACTATTACCTTTTTTTTCCTACTTTTTTGCTACTGTGACTAGTTATTTTTGACACATACTAATTTCCACTTGCCACGATTATTTTAACCTTTTTGCGTGTGATTATATAATTGGTTTGTTTTGGAAAATCATTAGCATTGGCGTGGCTTTGTCTATTGTTCCGATTTTATTTAGTTTTTTGACCAGATGTGTAGATGTGATTTGGTCCATTTTTGGTTTCGCTCTGGTCCAAGTTTAGTTTTGGAGTCCGAAAGTGTTCTCAGTTTTGATGTGGTGTTCAAGTATGTGTCAAAACCATCTGGTAATTTGTAATCTCCCAACATTTGGCTAGTCCTAATGCTGGCTATTGTAATATTTTATCTGTGCATGAATCCAGCTTTGTAAAATATGTTTTCTTTTATTTTTCTTAAGGGTCGGCAATATTGGGATTCCTGGAGTTTGGCTTTTTCACACTGGAAACCGTTACTCTTTCAACAACATCATACCTGCCTCTTTCGGTGGACTTCTGGCCACTTCTTCACCAAGAGGATTTGAGTTTGGTTTGGTAAATTTACTTCTTTACTGCACTACTAACATTTTATTATCACTGCTCTTTTACTCTTTCATTGGTAAGTACAAATTGTTTATTAAGAATGATTCAGGCTTACTTAATTCATACCCTAACCCCAATTAAAGGGCTCATATTAAGCTGTTTTCTGATCTTTGCTATAATGTTTCCTTTTTACAACCAAACCTGGAGTTGTTTTGTTTCATTCACACACAAATCTTGTAAATTTAGGCTATTTAGCTATTTCATGTACGCTAATTTGACAGTATCTTCTTTTTTTCTTCTCAAGGACTCCACCACTCCAGAGTACGCCGAGCTCGAGGAATATTCGGATCACAATTACAGCCCGGAATCAGAGGAAGAAGAAGAAGAGGAAGATGACTACGCTGTGAACGGCGGGGACCCCGAGTCGCCCGTCACCCACGCCCCCACGACTGAAGACTCACCTGCGCCTCACACCACTAGAGATGTTCCAGTGATGGAGCCCAGTGAAAGGCCTCAACCCGCACCCAGGCAGTATGCTCCTCCCGCACCGCGCACGGAGACAGTGAACGCACCACCACAGGTAAGTAATCAGGATACAGTTTTAGGCATCTGTATTTATTAAGTACATTTTATCAGTCTATTTTTTACTTTTCCACTGCATTTTTGAGCTACACTGAAAAGTAAGTAGTTTTTATTATTGTCTGAGGCCTGCTGAAAAGCCAAATAGTTTCAAATTTAACACATTTATAGTGAAATTAAAAAAAATAAAATAAAAAATCTATTCAAATGTAGATCACACTATATTTGAGATGTTATAAGACCTCAAAACAATTTTACTTTTTACTCTTTAGTTACATTTTAAACAGTTTATATCAGGCACTTAGAAACGATAGTAATAATTACTCCTATTGCATAGCAGCGGATTAGTAGTTATTTAATTAAAGATGCACTCTGTAACATTTCTGGTGTATATGAGGACAGTCACAGTCAGCTGTTATGCTTTGCCTTGAATGTTTCACAGTATGGCATTAAATCTATGTTGCGTTTTTTACAATTACAGGTATTTTCATTGCACAAAAAATACAGTGAATAATTGCTCCCGAGTGGGGTCGCCGCTCTCTAGATCTTACCTGTAATTTGGCTGCGCGTTTGCTTCACCTGCTTGTTTGGATGGAGAAGGCGAAGTTTAATGCTGTACTGTGGAACGTTTAGATAAGGCATTAATATCTCCATGGAAACGCACAGGTTACAGACGCTCCACTAGAAAGGTTTTGTAGTGCGTCTAATATAGTACATTTTTTAGATGTAGTTTTACTTTTCTCTTATGATGTTCTGCCATTATAAAATATTTAAATTTCCCAAAATAAAAATAAAAAATTGTTTACTCTCCTCTTCATGTTTCTTTAATTACACAATCTTTGAAGCATATGCATCTGGTACAAATTGGGAAACTATCACGGCAATCTTTTTTTGTGTTTTCTGAAAATGCCCGTGGGGAGGCCATGTCTGCTTGTGTGGCAGCATGTTTTATATTTACTCCAAAAGATCAGTTAACTAAAAAGGGGGTTTTCAGTTGGCAGTTTTGTAAGTTGTGTCATGGGTTTCATATGTAACGATTTGAAACTGTAGTCTGCTCGGTGCCGTTTTAGGCGTAACGTGCGTAAATGAGGCCATTACTGAAAAGCATTGAAAATTGTAAATTGTAAAATCATCACGCCTGGAGTTTTGTTTTGTTTAACACACAAACTCTGCATATTTAGGCTCTTCACAGAAAACACAAAATACAGGAAGCATTCCACCATGTTTTTCAACTCCATACACTTTTACTAGAATCATTTGGATAGTTTTAGCCGCATCTCTACTGAACAAAAGGTAATAGGAAGCTGCTGACTTGAAAACTACCGCTTCATGACATCACCAGGTGGAAAAGAGCATTTTGAGCCTAATAAAACTCACAAGAATCAATTTTGCATCAAACAGGACCTTTAAACATTACAATGCATAAGAGGTTACCATGTTATATCCTAAATTTAATGTGTATTTTCCATTCCAATCCA